>JARFOD010002231.1:0-11795 GCA_031763545.1 Mopalia muscosa | reverse complement strand
ATGCTTTAGCATTAATCTGTAATTAATGTTTTTTTTGGGGGGGGGGGGGTTCTTAAAAAAAATGTCATTTTCTTAATCTCGTAATTTCACGCAAGACTTACATATGTGTACGTCAGTAAGAGGATATTCACAATCAATAGCTTTTAGTTATAGCCGATTGACATAACGAGACTCGAAAGACGTCACGCACAAACCTTCAGATTGCTGCATAGCTTCAAAATGACTTTTGATGATTAGAACATCATACAATTTCAGCCTTGTTGTCAGTGTCCATCCACAAAAGCTTTTATCCAGATAATAGTGGAGTCCTTAGGTTACTTTAAAGAATTGATTACATTAATACACAGGATTTAACTGCAGGATGTAATTGTCTGTAGACAATCCAATAAAATTGGTCCATGTCTTCCAATACCAAGACTAGATAAATGGATTGAGTGCGTATGGGAATATACCGATAGGCACCTTGCCACGATCTCTTTGTGAACAAATGCATCGTTTATATTTTACTGAATATAATAACACAATTGTGTATAGTATATAGATAAAAATATGTTACTTTATCATCCTTAATAAGAAAAAGGCTTGTTGTTTTCTTCTAGTTTCTTCAAAGATTTAACTGACCCGTGGGGGAGCGGGTGGGCCATGGCCCTGCAGAATACTCTCTCGTCTTCTCGGTCGATCGTAAGAGGCGAGAAAAGAGGTTGCTTTCTGTTGCCCTGGTGTTCGTAGAGCTAAAGGTTAACGGAAAGCAGATTTGTTTGTGGTGTTCTGTATTTTTGTCCGTCGTCATATAAGTCAAATACCCTTGAGTACGACGTTAAACACCAATCAAACAAACAAACAATCAAAGATTGAAGTACTTAAAGAAGTAGACGACATTTACTTTCCTTTCAGATATTATCTCAGCCCATTCAACAGATTTTTATTTAGAAGAGTCCACGTTAGAATATGAGTTAATTGATATTGGTAATGTTTGTGAGATTGTTTACTCGATCGAAATTTTTGAAAATGGTCTTATGTCTTTTGAAAGGATGGCATATATTAAAGACTGTCTTACAACCAATGACAAGACAGAGAAGTCACCAGAAACCAACTTAGATCACCTGAGGTCACCAGACCAACAGGAAACTCACTCCAACGACCATCAGAATAGCTAGATAAAAAAGGGATAAATATACATAATTTAATCAATTAAACACATATGTTATTATTAAATAATATGGATGAGCCGGACTGATCTCTAGGATATTTTGCAATATCAGATTGCAAGTAGTTTCAAAAATAGCTAAAATTCCAATAGTGTAAACATAACAAAAAAAATTTCAAAGGAAACGGAGAGATAAACCTAAGCTAAATAGACAAAAACTACTATGATGGTTGTAGAAAGATGGTAACGATGACACTCTCGGAATACTATGTGCATCCTTTTATCGCTCATAACTAATTAGAAGTTTCCGTGTCCGCAACTCATTAGATCTTTGTAATATTTACGGATTTATGAAAATAGCCACTACACATTTCGCAAATTGACTTATTCTGTTCGTTTCTGTTAATGTTTGCAGAGGCATTTCTCAAACTAATTGGGTATTCTAAAATAAGCAGTTTCAATCCTTTTCATTAGGCTGCAAAAACTAATGCTCCCCAGAAATTGGGAAAAATAAGCTGTTTTGTTTTCAAATGCCATCACAAGATTATGGTTTGTTATCGGTTGGCCAAACGAGCCGGACAATCCAATTAGGCCATGGGAGGTAAAACAACAGCTTCGAATAAGCAGATCAGCACAATTAGTTTGGCCGATCGCTATTGACGTCAATCGTACGAGGCGGCTTTACAAAGATAACGTCTATTTTTTTGATAGTCATAAATGGTAATAAGAATAACATATGTGCTTGTTGTTCCAATAATTACCATTTTTATAGCCTACTGCATTATGTTTCTCTCGATCTTGATTCATGTGACATATGCCTTCTCGATTCACTTATACACTGTTTATATCCCATAAGAACTCAAACATAGTCCTTATTAAATTAAAACAATTATGTCACCCTACAAAACATGTATACGTGTATAATGTGTATAATGATAAAGCCATTGTCTGCAGAATTGTTGTCGTTGAAATAATTAAATAGCATCCTAAAGAATCTGAAACTGTATTTAAAACTAAACATAGAAAGAGGCCGTGCGCATGTAACAGTTACAAAAACAGTGAAAGAACAACCTTATGTTCTCTTCCATTTCCGATTCAGGACAGTTGCCAATAATAATGCAAATGCCGACGAACCTTTAAACGAAGCTGGTAAATAATAACACTATTCGTCTTGAACCGGACATTATCTTTCTTTAACAAAAAAACCTTTAGAGGGCCTGATATAATAAATTCCTTGTCTTGGTTTGAATGATTGTTATCAGATTTAATTAAATGCATATTAATGTCACACCATGGTGTGAGATATTAGATTATTTCCTAGATTCCTATCAATCTTTGTAAGAAACAAAACAATATTAGACACCCGTCGTCTTTAATGACAGTATTTATCCCCTATAAAATGAAGACAGCTGATAAAGGGCGTGGCATAACCAACAAATCATTTCGCTTGTTTTGGACAACATGTTTAACAAATTCAGCCCACAAATTACGTGGGAAGGTATATGAAGTTTGAAATGAGAGGGAACTCCGAAATAACAACGGTGAATGATTTTGAAATATTGAGATTATGTATGGACAACAACCTTTTCTTCCATAAAAGTACTTTTGCTTATTTTAGTTAAAATTATTCTCATTTTGTCAACAAATAAACCAGAAGTTCTTCACAGCCTCGACAAAAACGTAGACCCCAATTGATATGTCAGTGGCATCATAGATTGCTTGTAACATTTTGCAAAATCATGAAATTTGCACAATCTTATGAACGCTATATGTAATTATTTAGCACTGTAACGCGTTGTTTTCAGACTTAGAGTTACATAAATAATGCGGTAGTCTTGTTATAGCACTAATTGGGTAGGCAATATATCTGCCATATATATCATCTATTATGATCACTTAGTGAAAATCATTTTTATATATGTTAAAAGACAGCGATAAAGATTATATTTTGGTCCCAAGATGCCAGATTCATTGCCATGAATGAACAATCTTTATAGTTATGTTTTGTAAAAATTGTTGCCATTAAAAATATCTGCAGAGAAGTATACATTTAGCTGTTTAACTGGTCACAAGTAAAAATTAAATGAATACAGTCGTAAGTAATGTATTATTTCTCTCTTGCTACCTCCCAGTTAATACAGAACCAGCTTTCTAAATTGATATTGAATTATTTAATGATATCATTAATCGGGGCACATTTAAAGCAGGTTTAAATCATGTATTATTCACAATAAAATCGATAAATTTGTAATTGAAGTTACCTTTTTCAGAATTACGTTATAAGTCGCCAGGGACAGAAATCCCACTTCTGTGATCTCTTATAATTGCAATCTTACAGCCTAAAATAACATATCTAACCTTGGCATCAATACTTGATTTCTATACTTTAGAACATTCATTCATTATTTACCTACCGGTTTCATTTGCTGAGCACTTCGACACTTTGTTTCGTCATGGAGTCGATGACAGTCAAGCACAAATAAAGGTCTCGGTGCTTGGAATTCGCCACTTTGTTTCGTCGTGGAGTCGATGAATGTCAAGCACAAATAAAGGTTTCGGTGCTTGGAATTCGACACTTTGTTTCGTCAAGGAGTCGATGAATGTCAAGCAGAAATAAAGGTATCGGTGCTTGTAAATTCTCAACATTTGTAATGCATTCACTTCTTCGTCAACAAAAGAACACCAGCTCGTAACTGGTAATTTTTTATCCCTTGTAAAAAGTGTCTGTTTTTTATATATAGAATAACATTTTTTCGCATTGCTCATCAGAACGACTCTTAGTTGAAAATGTTCACATACAAGGGGATTAAATCTCTTAAATTAATACCATCATTTATTGATTATTTGTACAATACTGGATTTTATAATCTTGTTCTGGAAATATTATAATAGTTAATATTTCGAAATTTGAGGATTTTTTTCTTGCAAAATGAATCATTATAATATTATCGAAACGGCTTTATCAAAACATAGCATAGTGCAAAAATCTTTATCAAGAAATGTTTTATGGCATTTTACACCTTCTGTACTTAAACTAAAACCAAATAAAGAGCGTTTCTGGTTTATTGGGGTAAAACATTAAGCTGACACGATGACCCATTCGTAATTCCCTTGTTGTTATGCCCTATACTTGAGCGAATCACACAGACTTAACCATAGCCCGCAAGATTGTGTGTAACAGAAATGGGATACAATGAAAAACGTGATCTACTGTGATAAAACTTTTTAACACAAAATGTATAGTTTTATTGGAGGCATCCCATTAGAAATTAAAATTCGGTTAAAAGAAAAGTTTAGGAATGCTTTAATGTGCTAACTTGCGTTTTTTGAATAATGAAGAGATAGCAACTGTGATATACAGTTAACACAATAACAAACGTTTACCAGTATGTGTTTTTATTCAGTACATCCCTTTAATAGTGCAATATAATCATTAAGTTGAGTGGCGCAGAATCCATCTAATTTCACTGTTTTACTTTTACTGAATAGCCATTTTCTTTAACCCGCATTTTTTTATGAGATGAATGGGACATTGGTGAATCACAAAACCAATGGTTCTAAAGCACAAGAGTAATTCATTTCCAGAATAACGCCTTCTGCAGGCTATATATTACAATTAGGGGAGGTAATTACCTTAATAAAAGCAGTGGGTCTCTTTCATAGCGTTTTGATGTGATGATTTATAGAAATCCTTTGTTTGACGTAACTATACATTACCTGTATCTTAAGCTTATGTTTATATCAAATTCGTTTTTTGGGTGAAATCGTTGGGTTAATTATTTTAATAACACACACACGCTACCCACCCGATCCCCTCATCCCTATCCTTTCATTTATAGCAAGTTGGGTCGATAAAATACAAAATAATTAATAAATTATTATTTAACTAAAAATGACATATTTAACTGTGAAGCTTTCTACTTGCAATTTACCGACCGGATTAAGAAACATCATGAATTTCTTAACAGACCAAAAATAATTATTTGATCTTATTTGTCGAGCTGATATATGAAAATAGTTGGATATTATCGATATTTTGGCGCAATCTCAAATTCGGGCCCAACGTTTTATTTGGGATGGTATTTAATTGTTTTATCAAATTTGACAGCTACCAGCGATAAATTTTGGACTTACTATAATTCAGTTAGCATAAGGAATTATAGGCAACTATATATCCATAGTTCTACAATCAAGAACGTGTTGTGTGCTATAATACCCTGTCTGTTTAACCTTTGATTTAAATTGTATATATGATAAACAGTTAAAATAATCCATAAAAATAAATGACAATGTTTGGGGCCGTAATTGATTTTATTTCTCTACAATCTTTTTTTTCTTTTCACCTGAGAACCACGAACATATAGTGAATTGAGTACATAGGAATTCACAAATACTTTGCCACTTAATCTAGATTTCCATTTTTCAAAGTCGATTTATTATAACTTGTCCGAGGAAAGGTGACCAAGTCTGGCTTTAATGAGACCGTCGCTGTGCCGTTGTAGTAGTCCTGTGACATATCTTATTAACTATAGTGTATTATCTGTACTTGTGATTCTATTTTATTAAACCGTAGTTCAAAGTATCACAGAAAAAGTTAAGTGAGTTTACGTGTTGAGACCAGCTGTCCACTCAATACTGCTTTTACCCGAGATATCAGGCTACAACAAAGTATTCTTCTTAAGGAACCTGTCACCATGACCAGACAAACGTAAGATCACAATTCATGGTCTAACGGAAACAGAAATTCAATCATACACAGGGCCCGCAGCCGTTGTTCAGTAGTTAACGTGTCGGTTTTCTGATCCTCCTTCGGTGTACAGCGCAAAGGTCCCTCTGTCAGCTTCAGTTATAAGAAAGGGTCATACGATGTGGCTCTGGCAATCGCGGGTGTGATGTTAGGGAGCTTTCTTCTTTGCTGTATTATCTTTTTTTGTATTATAGGAAAGAATTAGAAGCAGACATAACCTATCGGTATACAAATGAAATACCCTTGAGAATGACGCTACCAGTCAAACAAACATACAGAACAATATCATGCATTCAACTCGGCAAGCCCCAACACAGCTTGCTTACCTACGTCGTTACACTAAGCATCTAATTAAATAGTTAAACAATTGTTTTTTGTTAACTCTACAAAGACATTATGATTAACAGATCAGTTATTTTATTTTAACATCTGCCATCCAGACGAACTGATTACATTCTCCAATTCTGTGATACGGTACTAAAATCAGAATTAAAAACATTATTCTCTGCAGTGTGGTATTTATAAGTTTTACCACTAAGATGAATGTAAGATTTGGAAGAAAAACAGAACGCATAAATATAGATATGTTTGTTTGACGTCGTACTCTAAGGTATTTCACTTATATGACGACTGATATCCACTTGACGCTGTTCCTTGCCCACGTGGAGAAAACCGTCTGACTCACTCATATACCTAAATGGTATACAAATGGCCTCGACTGATTATTGTATTATGTCACCTTCAGCGATGTTTCAGATACAAGTATGCTGTGGCGTGAACAAACATTGTAATAAATTTATATTTAAATATAAATACCAATCAGTGACACCCTTGGCAATAAACATCCAAAAGAGAAACAATTTTATCTGCAAAGGAAATACGTAAGAGTTGAAAATTGTAAATATTTAGTTTAGAACTATATTTATTTACAATTGTCGAGAAAAGCACAGGTAAACACAAACAAGCAAATAGATGAATACATCTTAACTGGCAGAAAGTCCATACATACAGATATATATGGGTAGGCAGAAAAGACACAGACAATGGGCATTTACAAAGAAAGATCACACGAGATACATACATTACATAATAAACTACGAAATCAAACCATCATCGCCCGTTGGCTAAGTGATACATACGAAATAAGAGGATAGCCAATATACATAATTCCAGGGGTGTGGTAGGCGGGTAGATAATGAGAGTTTCAACAACTTATGGCCGTTTTCAATTCAACAATGATGTAACAATATATAACTAACCAGGCTTATAAAACCCATCAATGGGTCAAGAATTTGCATATGTTTAGCACTTAGAGCGACTGACTGAAACCTGTTATTTAGGGTGTGAAATCTCACAAAAGGCTGCCTGTAACAAAACATAGGCATCCACAACCAGCCAAGCCCAGCCAGCCTGGAAATGTGTTACATTCCTTAACAATGTGAGATACACCTATAATACCAGTCATACAGGAATAGCTAGTCAACTAACTAAGACCCAAGACATTACTGCCTGTTGACAATTAGAAATAGATTGAAATAGATTCCAAATACCCACAATCGGTGAGTTTTAACTGGGTCGCCCTTGAGTTAGCGGAAGTGAGCGAGATGTAAAGGGAGATGGCAATTTCTTGCAAGGCGTCGAAGTGGTTTGCGGGCACAACTCTGACTCAATGAATTTACGTGTTGACTGTTCAGGAGTGAGGGAGCCAGCCCTCTCTACAATATGAACATTTATTTGATGTTCAAACTGAACTTTTAAATGGCATCCCTTGTGTCCTCGGAAGAGCGACCCTCCGGGCGACATAGTTTTAAGTTTGTGTTAAACACTGACTGATGATACCCTGTGCAGTATGGTATATGTTATTTGTACATCATAGGTTTACAGACAACACCGATTGGATAAAAAAACAAAGGCAGTGTAATTATCTTTCATGATAAAATCGGGCATAAAGTCACACTAATTCCTTTCCTTTGTTCCTTTTTCTTTGTAGATTTATTTTAGAGTAATTAGTTTAGATTCGAAACTTGATTTACATAGATTGTCTATTTCTATTTTAATGAAAAGAATGTCATTATTTTGTACAATAATTGCAATTATTTTTACATTCTTGATTTCAGATCAAATCATAGCGTCAAGTACACAGCATCGAAACCGTTACACACACTGTGCAGGATTAACAATTGATAAACGAAAACTAGGCCACAAGAATAAACTTTTAAAATGGCCGCTGATGTAGGCACTAACGCAGACGCCATCCTGGAACTTATTGGATTCGGAAGGTGGCAATTTATTCAAAGTATGTGGCTCTTTCTGTTTTACATTGCCTGGGCTAATACAACATTGAGTATCGTGGTTCTAGGTAAGTAGGCTGAATATCTACATATTTTAAGTGACAGGTGCGCCTATTCCTAATTTTCTTCTGATTAACATCTTTAACATCCCTCAGGTAGGTCTCTCAACGTAAGTCGTGCATGTAAAACCGCATTTTAGTTAAAATCGTACCGAAAACCAACTCGACTAACTATGGGAGTTATGTATATGAGTGAGTCACATGATGTGGTTCCGTCAATCGCAGGGATGGCGTTTACGAGTTGAAGTGGACAATCCGTCGTCATATAAGTGAAATACCCTTGAGTTCAACATTAAACGCCAATTAAACAAACAAAAAATCCCCCCGGTTTTCATTTCTGACATCTGTCTGGTTTGTGCTGTTTATTTTCTCCAATAAAAGGTAATTTGGGTGACTGTTTTAAATCTAAGTCGCCAAAGCGATTTTTTTTTTTTTTTACATTTTAAAGAATTTTCCTTTTTGCATATTATTATGATTTCGTATGGTTAAACATGTGTTTCATTGTAGGGCTCTTATATAAGAGAACATTTCTTAATAAGTTTGAAACTTCTTTTCAAAAGTAATATAACGCCAATATTGATTTAAGCTGAAAACAAAACTGCATTTGTTGCTAAGCGTTAAAGCTGTCTACGTTTTGTTCTTTTAAAGGGGTAAATGTAAAGTATAGCCATATATCATTTTTTAACTTTCATTTGTGTTTTAGAGGTCACTCAGTACTCATCATCATGCTATGTGTACAGGCATTAACATAAAGACATCAAATCGGTGTTTTTTAACATAAACATACAGTTATCTTTTGTGACTCACACCCATTGTGAGTTGGTCGAACAACTATAGCACTTACTTGTATTGTTTGTATTTTTGATTGGGGTTTAATGTCGTACTCAAGGGTATTTCACTTATATGACGACGTGTCAGCCCAATGGGTGAAAGAAACCACCCTCGACACCAGTGGCAACAAAACAGGACAGAACATGACAAATACAGAACGACAACAGGACGCAATACAGACGCCACAAATAGATCGGCTTCCTGTTACACTTTAGCTCTGAGAGCACCAGGGCAACATGAAGCTCCCGCCAACCGCCCGCCACTTACCTGTAAGATTATGGAGTAATGGAAATCTATCCATTTTTATTCATTTTATCCATTTTTTCGCCCTGTCTGACTTTAACATGGTTAATGTAATCGGATATCAGCCAATTAATGCAGCAGTCTACCAATGTCCTGCACTTAAGTTTATCCTAATAAGCAACATATTGACCATGGATCTGACATACTCCGGTTTCATGTCAGCACTCAAAAAGCACATAACTAACTATAGAATGTTATGACTAGTTTCGGTATTTAAATGGTATTTGTCTATTTTTGCGTTTTTGCATAGTAATTGCTCCTCCCGTGTATTTTAAATGTGTAATTAACCCTCAATGTTTTCTTTTCTTTATCAACAAGATGTATAAAGTGCCACATTGGCAATAGTTAATCTTATTTGTCATATCTGTAGATTCCACTCTGTTCTATGTAACTGCTATATTACTGCATGTATAGATATATCAAACTGTTTTGTCGAAGTTCTCCTGATGATGGCTTCATAAATAAACTGAAACGATGTGCCAATATGAATTCCTGGTCTTTGTTCGGAGTTGGTAGCATGCTGTAAAATGGTAGTCGTTTTCAGTTTGAATGTGTTTGTTCTTATTTTAAAAAAAAAGCGACCGGTGCAGTTGTTCGGACAGACATATGTGTCTGAACTGATGAGATTTAACATTAAATTCTTTTGTTCCAGGGTTTGTGCCGAAGTTTTCATGCGTACAGCCTTTTAACAGCACCGACTACCATGCTATGGACGAAGACCTTGTGTATGACAATCAGTGCACTTGGTACAACACCACTGCGAACCGCTCTGAATCCTGTCAGCTAGGCTATATCTATAATGAACCAAAACAGACATCTATCGTTAGCGATGTTAGTTATCTTTGTATATTTTATACAAACTGACCTCAAACAATATAATATTTATCAAATTTTAATATGAGATGAATTACACTCCTCATCCGCCTCTTCTTGCTATCCGTTCACGTCTCTGTGGGCGCATTCCTGTCCATGAAGTAATATGTTTGATACCAGGCCTATCAAGAAATAATGGCCCTCTTGTAAATGAGCTACTGTTATAATTTTTAGCTTTCTTGTACGAAGTAAGGTGAGCTTATGTCATACCCCTGGCGTCATCATCGGCGTCATCATCGGCTTCGACATCAGCGTCAGACATGTAGATGGTTCTATAATTGAATGTACGAAGGGAATTTCTCTGAAATTTTACACACAGTTAGCCTGATTGGAAAAAAAGAGATAATTAAAATTATATGGAATACCGTGCATATTAATTATGCTAATTAGGGGATCCTGTGTTGGTGGAAAATAGTACACAATTTGCGTTAAGCACTGTACATCCAAATTGAATAATCCGATTATCCTTAAATTTTGTGTAAATGTCACACAACATGAGAGAAGAGAGATATTATCTGCTCAACTAATTATATGCATATTAATTAATAAAACCAACATTATAATTAATGTTGCGTTAAACACAATAACTCCAAATTGATTATCCAGATTGTCCTAAAGTTTTGTGCGACTTTTACACAACATGAGAGGAGAGGGATATTATCTGTACATTTAATTACAGTATATTATTGACTAACGAGATTTTCAATTAAATTTGCGCTAAGCACCTTTACTCTAAATTGAATAGCCCTATTGTCAAAACATTTTGGGTAAATATCACGCAACATGAGAGTATAGGGATATAATGTGTTCAAGTCATTAAACGCATTTAAATACTTTAACGAGTTTTATACAGACATATTAATTCATTTTCCATCGGCATCAGCCATGTAAAGGCTATGTAATTAAATATACTAGCGGAATTTATCTGACATTTTACAGACTGTTAGGCTGGCCAGAAAGGAAGAGATTTTTAAAATTATATAGAAATCGGTGAATATCATTAATGCTAATTAGGGGATGGTGTTTTAGAGGAAATAGTGTCAAATTTTCCTTAAGCACTGTATGTTCAAATTGAATAACCTGGTTTTCCTTCAATTTTGCCCGTCTTAAATGAATTACACAGAGAAGACATTCGTAATGCGTTTCTTTGAAGAAAGTGGACGTATTATGTTATAGTGCTGTCTGTCCGTCCATCCGTTCGTCTGTCCGCATCACCTCGTCTGGGCCAGAACTTTTAAACAAAAACTTTGAAGAAGCTTATACTTTGCACAAATGTTCCTCATGACTAGGGGGTGTGTCATGACCTATATCCAAGGTCATTGAGTCGAGGTCACTATCTCCATTTTACCAAAAACCTTGTCCGGCCCATAACTTTTAAACAAAAACTTTGAAGAAGCTTATACTTTACACAAATGTTTCTTATGGCTAGAGGGTGTGTCATAACCAATATACAAGGTCATTGGGTCAAGGTCAAGGCCACCATTTCCATTTTACTAAAAACCGGCCCATAACTTTTAAACAAAAACTTTGAAGACGCTTATCTT
>JARFOD010002220.1:0-11796 GCA_031763545.1 Mopalia muscosa | reverse complement strand
TGTGACGTAGCCTCATGAGGCTTGAACAATGAGTTTCTCACCAATAATGTACGTTATATTTTTCACCCCTTGAAATCGATTTGTATCGCTAAATTCAATATCGAAAACAAAAACAACATTTCAATTGATGGAAAGGTGTTTTTAAAACATTGTTCCGTCAAATGAAAATAAGTTTTTATTAGTGCTTGATAAATCAGAGGACGGCTCTTTTACACAGACACGCCGCTGGAATGATGTCTAAGACGAATCGGATTGGAATGACAAGTTGAAGGTCAACCAAGGATGGTTGGAACTGTGTAAAAGATATTTAAAGATACGAAATAAAATAATCCGTGTAAGTTTTAGCGTTTCATTGGATGAATTGTATCAAGCGGGACAGCGATGTGTTTGTATACTTCTGCTTAGGAATACTGCATATGGATTTATAACCAATGCCTTAAACATCTAAATGGCACACTTTATAAACCAATTCATAATTAACAAAGGCAAGAAAATGATATAGAAAAAGTTAAAAACTGGAGGCTGAATACTTTTTTAAAACTTGAAGTAAATAGTGCCAAAAAACCCTTTAGGCCTTTGCTCAGCATTGTTGTAAACTAAAGGTTTGCATATGGTTTGTTGCTTAGAACGGTTGACTTATGAAATCCTTAAATTGCAAGATTTGGAGAACCATTGGTTTCCGACGCGGAGATATTTTGTGTGTGTTGACAATAACCCAATTGTCCATTCGAAATATTGTGGAGAATTATAAATTTGGTCCAGCTGCAGGATGTCTTTCGCGGACTGTATTGCGGATTTGTCTTCTACATATCTGGTCAAACGTATAAAACTATTAGAAAATATAGAATGGCAGAGCTTCGTGACGCATTTTGCATTGACAAAAAAGTGTGCTGTTTTCTGATTTCGCTTTTGCCTAGGTACCAATTAGAATATGGCCTCTGCTCCATTAGCTTCTTAAAGCTATGGATCGGTAAATGCCACTGGGAAGACTGGCCGCATGTTAAAATCGATAAGTAGAACTGTTGAAAGAATTCGTTTAATGGAAGTCAAGACAGCATTTAAAATTTCTCCCTACTTGAGTCTGGATATAATTACATAACATCAAAATTAATTGTAACAACGTGGGATAATGAGGAAACCACAGGTTGATGGTCAATCTTGATATTTTGAACCCCTTAATTAACTGGCGCCAACAGACGTTGTATAGATGTTAGCCAGTCGGCTTATTAATCCTACTTCGATGTGACGTTCGCTGGTTTGTCCACATTCAAGTATATCAGCGAGTCACACGAGTGGGCTCTGGTAATCGTGGGCGTGGGCTTTACGAGGTTTTCATCCTTGCTTGCACCGTATTCAAGCAAGGAACAGTGTAAATCAACAGTATATTACATGTACCAATGAGTACAGCGTTAACACCCAGTCAAAAACATCAATTAAGTTGCATGATGATTCTTAAACAGTTATTCGCAACACACTGTGATATCAAAGCTAAAAATGTTCAATAGTCTCCACAACTACAGCTAAATGATTGTTACAATCGTGTTAATGGAGACACTCGTCGGTCTATAATAATCTATTGCGGTTTTGATGTCTTGACGTTTCTTGATGTTAATGGAGACGCTCATCGGTCTATAGTAATCTACTACGGTTTTGATTTATTGACGTTATACACTGCGTTAAATACAAGCTAGCCTATAATAGATTTACATTTCGTGTTTTCTGAACGTGATCTTGTATTGTAAGAGAGATTTATGACCGCCCACCAGGTCGACGTCTCCAGTTACCTTTCTTTCCGTTACGATCTACTCAAAACATTACTGACGCACTGGTGTCTCATGGAGTGAATTCATTATTCCTGAATATGACGTTGATTTGATAGCTAGAGAACATAGTGCTTTAAATAAACAGTTTTGTTTCCGGTAAACATCCATCAGTTAATTTACAAGGGACTTTGGTGACAGAGGACACTGTCTCTACATGTTAAATAGCCTACTATGTTTTACCACCTCTTAACCAGGGGTCAATTAACATTATACAATCTTAAATAAAAAGAAGCTTACTTCATTTACTTGATTTCAGCTCAATGTCGTTCCCAAGAATTTTGAAGGAACTTATTGATGCCCTGGCCCTCACAGAGTTAAAGAGGAACATCAAACCGATCTGCTCGTTGTGTCTTTTTGTTGCATTCTGTGATTGTCGTATATTTTTCCTGTCTTGTCTTTACTTGTTGCCAGTGTCGTCGAGTGTAATTTCCGTCACCTATTGAACTTGTATACCGTTATGTGAGTGCAATAAGTACGGCGTTAAACCCAATCCGAGGAAACAAACAATCAAGAGTTCCTTATTTACTTGACGACACTGTCTTACTCTGCCTCGATAAAATACGATGGATAACTTGGAGGAAACATCGTACAAAACCACCCCCATTATTGTCGGCTCATCCGATTTGACCCATTGTATTACATTTTTTTTATACAATGAGAGCTACCACAATTGTTAGCTGGATTGTTAAGACTTAACGATATTTTATCCATATGACGGCAAGTCAATGGTGGAAGGAAACTACCCTGGACTAAATATTGTACCACAAAAGAAACGAGTCAGGGCGATCACAAAATGCAAAATTCGCAACAAACATGTCATTACAGGTTGACTTCTTGTTTCCCTTTTGTTCGAAGAGCAACACTATTTAAAAAAAACAACTTAGATCTATTTACAAGATTGCAAATGTATTGCAACCAGACTTGACACCTCATTTATACCCCCAAAAAAACAAGGAACAAATATATACAAAAGATTTTACTCAGATAATGTGACTGCTGTGAAAGTCTTTGAATTCTAAAGATAAAAGAACGACTCATAAAACGAGTTCACTTAAATAATCATGATAAAGTCTATGAATTGAAGCTGTTTATTTGTTCTTGCTTTGCCAACTGTGACTTTGCGTTTTAGATTGTAGACAAATTCAACTATTGATATCTATTCATCTCGTTTCTACTGGCTACTGCCTTTTGGATTTTAGGGCAGTTTGTTCAAATAGTTGTAATAGTGTGCTGAGTTAGCACTATAGAAAAATTAAGTTTTCAACTTTATTGAAACGCTTTACATCTTGGTTGTGCTAGTGTCAATTATTGTCGTAATGCACCACCGTCATATAAGTGAAACACACTCGAGGACAGCGTAAAGCCTTATCAGCCAATCAATCAATCATTGCTGACATTTACATAGGAATCATTCACCGCAGAGAGATGTTAAGTTTTGGAATCTTTTATACTTGTTTAATATTGCCATAACTTTCTATCAGTATTAAACTATATTATTAGCACATTTGGACGGCTGGTGTACTCATTGCAAACAACACCCAGTAACACGAGGGTAATGATGTCCTGGTATATATTATTTAATAAATAGGAATCTTTATCAAACATTAGCAGTTAGTAACATTTGAGTTCGTGTAATTGTTTGATTGTTGGTTTATTTGGAATTCAATGTCGATTCAATCACAAAACAAGCGATTGACACAAACTTTTTTAAGCCATAAGCATTTAGTAACATTTGAGTTAGTTTATTTGTTTGTTTGTGGGCTTATGTTGAATTAAATGTCGATTGACTCATACAACAAGCGGAGGATCCAAACGGGACTTTACCGGGACAATCAACCGTAACAAAGACAATAACAATACTCCAAACAAAAAAGAGCACCCGGGTAACATGAAGCCCCCTCTAATCACCTGAAAGCTAAATTTGAAGACTTCGCAATTCTATCAACATCGATAAACCCACTAAATGATAAAGATGAACATGATTCACTGATCACAGTTGGTAAAGATCCTGCCTTTAGGTACTTTTTATGTTAGAGAGAAAACTGAAATTTTGTTGCCTCTCAGTTTGGCTTTTTGCTGCTGATCGCCTGGTATTCATTAGTTATCACTGAAGTCGATGCGCTTTCTTTAGGCTCTTTCCAGTATTGTCAAGACAGGCCGGTATATGAGTGAAATAATCTTAAGCACGGTGTTACCTGTAGCCCAAAGATAATTACATATGGAAGGTATTACCATACGAATATGAAATTAAATGAGAATTATGGTTAGTTGTAAACGTTCTAACACATTCATTGAAACAATGTCTAGCATAACCTAATCAATAAAACGTTTATATTAATAAAACACACCTCCACCATTTATATTCAATGCAAACATGACATTTCCATTCAAGGAGTTTGCAGCAACTTAACCAAACTTAGATAAAGAACTGTTTTCCGGGTCAGAATTTTTAAAAAAGCTTGATCCAACTCGATTAAATTAATGATTCCATATTACGGTAGATGGAAACTATTTTAAAACAAAATGGACCCAACTCGGTTAACTGAGTGCTTCCAAATTGCTCCGAAAGTATTTTCAAGGCGGCAAAATTATATATAAAAAAAAAACATTCGTCGGAACTAGGTTAAATACTTGATTCCATATTATGTGGAAATTGTTATCAGAAGAAAAAATTATAAACCATGCGTTGGATTCTTATATTGACTCAGATTAAACAAGTTTAAGTGTAAACAATCTACCATTAAACAAAAGTGTAAATTATCTATACGAGACAGGGAAAAGATTGGACCTCAGATCTTTTTAGAATTTTTTATGAATAATGTGCCTGTTGTTGGATGATTCCGCTTACGGTTAGGTAGCCATTAGAATATGCCTTCTGCTCCATCGGCTTCTAGACGCTTAAATTGGATCAGATTGGGTGGGACCGTAAAGGTATCTAGAGCTAAATTGCACGACAGTGACTGGTTGCAGATGGAGGGCCCCTATACTTTAAGAAAAATACGGATATAATGTGACCCCTGACGGTCCTTCAGTCATGGATCTGATCGGAACCCTTACTGGTTCTGTTTGGAGCCCTAACAGGAACCCTTCAATGTATTTATACCTTTCTTTTTATATCAAAGAACCGTTTTTTCGTAATTGTTCCATATTAAACCATCCTGGTTCCATATAAAGCCATCCGCTTTTATAAAAATCCCACAAAGAACAATTATTTCTAAGAGTATAAGAGGTGTCTTGGACATTACGTCTAGAGGGTGAAATAACTATAAGCGAAATTGATCGTAGAAGTATAGAAAGGTTGCATGCTAGCCTGACGATGTTGCGCCGCCTACTCACAAATCTTACTAATGTCTTTGATTCCGTGGCGTTGATTGAACGCTGGTTTGCATAACAATCCCTTCTCCACAAATCTATGCTTAATAAGAGATGACTTGTTTCCGATTTTTTTTAGTTCCCGACAATCAAAAACAGATTGATAATACTGAAACTACCAAGGAACACACATCTGGAATGAGTCTATTGCCATATGTCTTACAAACTGGTTGTCAGTATTTGTCCAAATGAGTCACACAGCAACCAAATATTTTTCTAGCATGATCGCTTATTATCTTATGAATTTATTAGCAGGCAGTCAAGATAGGATTAAACTTTCTCACTTCTTAAGTCTGGGTTGAATTACACAACATGGAAATGAAGTCTTTTAAGCCTGGTATAATGGATCCACTCGAGGTAAATTAGTCAGTCTTGATATCCTGAACCCTTCAATTAACTGACATGATGCTTCATTAGTAGTTATTCATTTCTAAGCTCCAGCGATGTCTATAATATCCGGAATGGCAGCTAATATGAGTTAAACTCATAGTCTTGGAAAATTCTTCCGGATTTATAACAATCTACAATGTTTTTGGCGATATAACGCTTACGGTAATGGAAGCACTTTAGTATCCATACGTCATATTTCTTAAGGGAATATTACTAATAGTGATTTTGGCAGACAACTGGAAAAATCGTACAACTGACGGACTACAACAAGGGTTAGCAAACTGCTTTAATTCAGTAAACAGATAATGTTACAGCCGGAGTATACTGAGGGCTTATCTTCTAAGTGAAGTACACTAAAGATGTTGAAAACTTATTGGCTCATTGGAACTGTCGGAAACACTTAGAGAAAAAGATGATTATTCTGTCATGGCTCTGCTGGAACCCGTTTTCGTTATGTTGGGAACATCCACAGCAACTGATTAAAGTCTTTTGTCTTTCTATTTATATTAACGAACAGTTTTTATCCTAAAGTTTCGTATTCTGTGATTAGCCAGCTTTCTAACTCCCACATTCATGTTGATGATGCCATTTAGTGAAGTAAGGTTCACTCTGATTGGCGCGCTCATTGATTGGCGGATTTGCTTGCTCTGCCTTCTGCCAAAATAATTGATATGGGCACAATCTTTGCGTCTCATTTAAAGTTAAAAAATCAGAAAACAGTCATACACTTTTAGAAACAATGGTTATTTAAGGGGTTTTTAGGGGAAAAAATGGTTCTACATAGAGACAGGGTGGATCTATATGTAACCATTTAGGCGAAAATGGTTCTTTGATATAAAAGACAAGGATAAATACTTGGAACAGTTCCTGTGTAAGTTCTATAAGAACCAAAAAAGATTCCACCAGAGTCATGACCGAAAGTATATATGTAATAGTTCCATATAAAACCACCCTGGTTCCATATAGAGCCATCCGCTTTTATAAAAATCCAATAAAGAACAATTATTTCTAAGAATATATGATTTGTCTTGGACATAACGTCTAGAAGGTGAAATAACAATAAGCGAAATTGATCGGAGAAGTATAAAAAGGTTGCATGGTAGTCTGATGATGTTGCGCCGCCTACTCACAAATCTTACCAATGTCTTTGATTCCGTGGCGTTGATTGAATACTGGTTTGCATAGCAATCCCTTCTCCACAAATCTATGCTTAATATAAGAGGACTTGTTTCCGATATTTTTTTAGTTCCAAACTATAAAAAACAGATTGATAATACTGAAACTACCAAGGCGGACACAACGGGGATGAGCCTTTTGCTGTATGTCTTCCAAACTGGTTGTGAACATTTGTCCAAATGAGTAACATATCCAATACAATATTAACCTAACATAAGCATTAATTATTAATAGATGTATAAGCAGGCAGTCAAGGTAGTGTTCAAATGTCTCACTTTTTGAGACTGGGTACAATTATGCAACATGGAAATGAAGTGTGTTAAGCCTGGTATAATGGATTCACTCGAGGTCAGTTAGTCAGTCTTGATATCCTGAACCCCTCAATTAACTGACATGATGCTTCATTAGTAGTTATTCATCGCTTAGCTTCAGCGATGTCTGTAATCTCCGGAATGGCAGCTTATATGACTGTTAAACTCGTAGTGTCGGGGAATATTCTCAGATGTATAGCAAATGTACAATGGTTTTGACGATATAACGCTTAGGGTAATGGGAAGAACTTTAGTATCCATACATCATATTTCTTAAGGGAATAATGCTGATAGAGATTTTAACATGCAACTGAAAAACGTAGTACAACTGACGGAGTACAACAACGGCTAGCAAATTGCTTTAATTCAGTAAACAGATAATGTCACAGCCGGAGTATACTGAGGGCTTATTTTTAAGTGAGGTACACTAAAGATGTTGAAAACTTACTGGCTCATTGGAACAGCCAGATACACTTAGAGAAAAAGATAGTTCTTCTGTCGTCGCTCTGCTGGAATCCGTTTTTGTTCTGGTTGGAACATCCACACGACTGTTTAAAATCTTTTGTCTTTCTTCTGATAATAACGAAGTGTTTTTTTCGTAATTTTTCGGTATTGAACCATCCTCTTTTCTAAAGAACCTTAAAAATATCATTATTTCTAAGAGTGTAGTCGAAACTTTAGTCTACATATATTTTGTGTCTTTTTTTAATTTTCCTCCTTCGCAATGGGTTCGTCTATATATTACCAAGATTCAAATATTCTATTGTTAAGTGAAACGTTCTATTAGGGATTCGAAGGCCAACTGCATCTATGGATGGAAATTTCAAACCTCCACTCCCCATTCCTCAATCTAACGTAAACTGTAACCAATCGTTCCATCCAAATCATTACTTTAATCCAACTTTTCAAAACAGCCAAATAACTTCAGACCAGCAATGGTGGTTTCGAAAACAATAACGTTGTATATGGAAATGATATATTTATGTTTAAAAAAGTTTATATTAAAAAAGGGGCGGATAAAAGGATTACATAGACCAAGCCAAATGCCATCACAGTTATCCATAAGGCACATCCAACAAATTATAGTGTTTTTGATATTTTAAATTGTGACCTTGAATATTAAATCACATGCAGCTGTCAACAAGCATTTGATTACACTTACACTTCTTTTATAGCCGCTACCTTATTTTCCCCTACGATGACATGGCAACGAAGCCAGTGCAATATAGGCTAACATTTTATATTTTCCATAGCTGCACTCTTAGAAATATTGGTGCTTTTGAGAGTTTTTTTTAGAAAAGAGGTCGGGTTTCAAAGAAACCATAAGGGCATAATGGTTCTTTGATATAATAAAATAGGGCTAAATACATGTATGTGACTGATTGACTTGTCGCGCTATTTGGAAGGGATCTTGTATCGTGTGCTATATTTGTGACAACCTAATTGGTAGATGTTTCCCAATAACTTTATTTTCTTTGACATCTCTGTTTTTTAACTGCAATAAGACAAGGAGCAATGTGAAGTGCACACTTCGTCATACGTCTTATCCTTGAGTATGACGTTAAACCGCTATCAAAGAAAAGAAAACCATCTAGTGACTCGATAAAGGGCCTACATTAGGTTTGTGTTTTAATTCGTTTAATATAAAACATGAAGAAACAATAAAACACTTCCACAGGAATATGTCAGTAGAAGTTAAATAACATAAACACAATCTATTATTGTAATGTTAAATTAACAAATTTAACAAAATATTAATGTAGAGTTTACACTTTGCGATAAGAGAATAACGTCCATTTTCGAAATGACGTTGCCACTTTATGTCACGATAGGACAGACTGCATATACCTAAACATTGTGTTGTTGGTTTTAGGAAAAAGATAGCTTTAAAATTGTAACTTTTGCCAAAAATGGTAGTTTTCTTACTTTTTAGGGACTGAAGATATAAGAAAAAATATAAACCGGTATACCATTTGTTTGATGGTATCGAAATATTAATGTATCTAAATTTGGATAGAAACTAGACAAGCATTAACATCTCCTCTACGGATTTATATGGTTGACAACAGGGTAAATCAAACGCTTATCAAATGTCAGTTGAAAATAAACAACTGTCTCTCCTTAACTCCAACACTGATATAGTACTTCCGATGGGATTAAGTGAGTCGCACTCACCTCTTGTTTTACTTAGCACTTGAGGAAAATTAACGTTACAACATTATGGAAACGCTTCGCATCTTTGTTATGCTAGGTTCAATTATTGTTGGAATGCACCGCTGTCATATAATTGAAATATTCTTGAGCACGTCGTAAAACCGTTATCAATCAATCAACCAATCAATCAACCATTGCTGACATTCTCGTAGGAATGTTTCACCACAGAGATGTGCTAAGTTTAGGAATCTTTAATACGTGTTTAATATTGCAATAACTTTCTACCAGTATTAAACTATTCACACATTTGAGCGGTTGGTGTATTTATCGCAAGCCACACACAGTAGTAGGAGGGGGGTGATTTCCTGGTATGTATGTAGTTATAAGCAAAACCAGTATAAACCATTAGGATTAAGTAACATCTGAGTTCATTTATTTGTTTGATTGTGGGTTTATTTGGAATAAAAAGTCGATTCACTCACACAAGAACCTGATGACACACACTAGACGTTACTGGCACAAGTTTTCAAGTTAACATACAGAAACCCAATTTAGACTTTGCCACTAGGTGGCGCCACCTTTAGGTCGACATATGCCAAAATGAATCCCAAGCGCCGCCTTGTCACATGGGCTGACAAACAGACAGACAGACGGACAACCCCATAGCATAATATGTCCCGTCAAATGACGGGCGTATACAAATATATATAAACAATATACTGGTTTATGTCACAACATAGCTTTAAACAAGATAGTCATCTATCCACTCAAGGCTGTAGTATTTAAAGCCTTACATTGTGCTATAACCACAGTGTTTAATGCAAAATGAAATATTTTTACCTTCTTCAATGACCATTTATATCTATTAATCGCGCCCAATAAAGCGGCCATCCGTTTTATTCAATGCAGACAATATTGTTTCGGTGAAACTATCTTAGGCATTTGGCTTAATAGAATGAAATTAATGATTTTTGTCAAGGATCAAAAAAGCAACTGTTTTTAGAAGCCTGTAGAATTTGATTTATTTTATTATGTATTCATGAGATCCATACAGGCGAAATGGAATGTTAAATGTAACGTATAGTCTGTGGCAAATTCAAATATATGGAATATTCATTTTGTCGGAAGAAGACATTTCTATAGTCATCTCACAGCCGTTTTGTTGTAGGCAACGTTCGATACATCACCGTAACGAGTACCAATCAAAAATGATGTTAAGCAGCTTGGAGTCCGCCTTTATCCGCCCTTGAAAATAGCAATATTTCAGACAGTTGTCCGAATCCTGTGATTATTTACTATGGGTTTTTCCCGGTTGCCGATAACGATGTCGGTTTAGTGAATCAACCGTTGTCGTGACGTATGGTGCTAATGACATTGTCTTGTGTATACACGCTTCAGTTGGAGACGAAAAAGCACGCTGCTCCTGTACTTATTACAATCTACAGATAATTTATGCACCTATCTGATAATTGCGTCCTTAATTAAATGCAAAATGATAATATTTGGACACCATCTCGTGTACCATAAAATTACTTGTTTTTAAAGTACCGTATCCTAAAGACAGATAAATTAATGTATTTGGAATAAACCCCACAACTCACATGTCTTAATCAAGGAATTGGAGGAAGGCAAATTATTGAGTACCTTTCAATAAAAACAAAAAAAATTAGTTGAAAAGATAAATACTGACTATTTTTCATCCATTATTCATCTTAATTTGTCAGAGTTTTTTTAAGTATTCGCTAGCATAGCAAACAAACTTCCCAGGTCTATAATAAATACAAGTTCCCCTATCAGCAACAATATGTCTATTTTTTGGGTCGTCATGACAAACACTTCTGTTTTCTGTTTTCTGTGTATAAAAAATTGTACCTATGAAAGTCACAACATTATATAGGACATATCTAAAGGATCACAATAAATAGAGGATTTTTTATGAGTGACCGGGAGATATTAAAGTTATGAAACCAGGGTGGTAATTTTCATGCTGTGATTCCGGCTAGAAATAAATGGCAATAACTTCCAGAGTTTCCTCCATTTGATATCTCTGTCACGAATTTGATACTCTATTTATCCTATTAATGCAAGATTTGTAGTAATTTCCATAAGAAATGAATACACATTGTCGCTTATCTGGAGAAAGTTTCAAGAAGCGCACACTAGCTGATGCTTCATTTGGATCAATTTAAAGCGTTCACTTGTAAGTGATCGGCACCCCAGTAACAGACAGAGAAGTGCTATTTTGTTCCTTCTTATTGATTTATTAAAATATTATGAAAAAAAGAAAATTAATATTGCTTTAATTCGCATATTTATCAAACGATTAGCTCTGAAAATAACCCGAAACACGTGAAGCTGAGCCATGAGAACTGACGCATTCCTCCAGTACATGAGCTGGGAAGTTTTTGACAATTGAACTTGATGGAAAGGCCCCAAACATACAGAACAAAGAAGCTGTGTTTAAAAGGCAACACTGGTTAAGGTTTTGGTCTGGTTTGTGGTAATGAATAAAGCTGTTCTTGTTTAATTATAATAAATAATTTTGTTTCAATTAATAGATATCCCGCCCC
>JARFOD010002209.1:0-11796 GCA_031763545.1 Mopalia muscosa | reverse complement strand
ACATCCCCAACGATCATGTAATTGATCTGTGGACCTTTCGCTAATTGGTTTGTGGTAATAGTCAGCAGGTAGTCAGTTGATGTCAGATAATCTCGTTAATCCCTTCCGCCCTTCGATATGCATAATCTTTGAAGCACGCATTTTGCAATTTAAATCTAAAAAATGCATTCTAAAATATAACACTTTGGTCAAACTTTTTGCATTATCAAGATAATGAAAAGAAGATTTCAGAAAGGCAAAAAAAAGTAAAAATTTTACCCCTGACTAGCGGTAGAGTTCCTAATAGAATCTGTAAATTGAATAGAATTTGGTAAATAATTCCAGTCTTTAACAGTCCCTCCGCCCTTCGATATGCATAGTCTTTGAAGCACGCATTTTACAATTTAAATGTAAAAAAAAACATGATGCCAAAAATAAATGTTGTGGCCTTCTGGTATACTGCCTTTTATTACCTCATTTACCACAACTACCTTTGAATTATTGTCAGATGACAAGCGACTGCCATGCCGGGGTAGTAGTTGCCCAATTATCACACAGTTCACTGAAGGAATATTTAACAAGTAACTGGCATATGACAAAATATCTCTTGCCAATTTATTCGGTTTACAATTACCAGAAGCCAAATCATTTCCACCTATCTGCACAAATATGCACTTGTATTGTACAGAACTATTTCCCACATGATGTTGTATAGATCGAGGGCTTTTAACATGCACCTTTTAACATGCACCTAAAAATTCAACCTGAACGGTGGTACCATCTAGCCCCAAATTTAACCAGTCCAGCTTTTCATTGGTCATATTTTCAAGGCGCTTAATAAACGAATGGCCTAAAACAAGGACACGAGACAACATTATATAATTTTGATGATTTTATGTAAAAGCAAAATACCTAGGCTACGGAGGTCAGAGCTCAACCACGTGTACATAAAACAACAACAACTACATTTGCTGGACAGAGAGAAGACGGACTGAATCCATTAAACATGGAAAGAAATGATATAATGTAGTAAAATTATGCACCGAGCAAAACAATATTGCTCTTAGTGAAATAAAATGAAATGTACAAATTATTTTCAAGGTAGAATAAATAGACAAGTTGTAAACCTTGACCTGTCCGTCTTCACTGGGCCAGAGATGGAAATGAAAAGACCTTGCTCGCTAGCTGTAACCATGGTAGCGACCATGCGAGCATCCCCTTGCGGCTCACCACACTGCGTCACAGAGGTCAGGAAAATTAAATCAGGGGAGGTAACCCGTGTCTGCCTAAACCTAATTATAGTTGCACCATAATCGTCATTGAGATTCCAGTTCCCGAAATAATCAGTTCCTGTAATAATCCAATCATTTATAATTGGAAAATTCCAGGATTCAGTCGTGACTTCTTGGTAGGAAGAAGAAGGTCAGTTCCACGAACAGGGCAACCGCATCTGCAGCTTTACCTCACACCGTTAAGTATAATGTGAAACATTTGGTAAGAACTTAAGGGGAACTCATGTTAATTTTTTTAATCTGTTGTGGTACATTGTGGCATAGTTAATCTAATTGTGTTAAATTCTAACAAAGAATTATATTTTCATTATTGGACGTCATGCCAATTGAGATTTTCCCGCCGAGAGTTTTGACGTAGCTGTATGGAATATGTACAATGACTGGTTCCCCATACGCATGCGTCATCAAGCTTCTGACTAATCAAGTGCGTTAGGGTTTTCCCCATTTTAAAATCGATTTTTATCACCTAATTAATTGTCGAAAATCGCTGAAAATGTCTTGTCATATAAAAATAAGTTTTGTTGAGAAGTGATTTGGGCTTTTTTGATCCACAGCTGACGATATATGCTGGGTCCGGTGACGTCATTTACTGTCGAAAGACATCAAATCATCGAATATCGAAAGATAAGGGTAGAAATGAAATTCGATATGCATTAGATTTTTACATATTTTGTCGAGTCTTTGTTAAGTCTTCAGAGTGGTGCAAGGTGAGATAATCCCTGTGCACAGCACCTATAAACTTGCACTGAACATGCCACAGTTACAGTCGAATCCGCTTTATTGCATAACCAAAATGCCACGTGTTTGTATGCATTAAACTGATGTATGCGATTAACCCTGTTGATGGAATGGGAGTAGGTTATCTCCCTTTACTCTGCATTGCGTTGACTTTGAATACCGATCGATCTATCTATACGACTTGCGATAGTAAACAATATCAACTTACGGATGATGGTAGAACTGCATCGGAAACGACAAAGTCTCTGAATTGTGCTAAAGTCATGCCTCATGTCTCTTTTATCTATTCGACAACACCATTGTCAGAAGGCGGTACCGGTACAGCCAGTGCAATACATATGTGTTTATTTTTTCATCTGAAATTTTGTTTTAATCCCAACATTTTACGCTTAGCTATTGTACAGGCTTCTCGTGGTTTAAACTTTGATACGACTGTTATCATTCTAGTTCTTATCTTAAATGCAGATCATTATTGTGTTTATAACCTGGGTTCTCACCGAGATTGGATTTGTCTGAATGCGGCCATTACAAACATGTTGTTCGTTCCGTGCACCCGTCCGTCTGTCCGTTCGTCGGTCATGTCGTCCTTGTGTTCGCTCGTCGTTTCCTTGATCCAATCATGTATTCATTCATTCACTGAGTCAGTCAAAATCCTAGGTGTGGTGTCATATGTAATTATTGAGTCATTCCAATTGACTTTAAGATCAGAAATGGTCAACAGTTTCCAACCAATTGTGCAGGGTTCCTTCACTGAGGCAAACCGGGTCACAGATTTCATAATACAACTATCTTCCATCACCTTTAATCAATCGTTACCTATACTTCACAATTGTTTTTGTCTTGTTATATCTAATTAAAACAATAATGTATTTAAACTGGGTAAGCTCTTATGTGAGCTGACTAGTTTTTTCCCTTGACATGACGGACTGATCTCACTAGCTGATTTGAGCATGGAAACCTGATTGACCAGATGAGTAAGTCTTATTGAATTGGGCTTCGTGCAACTGGATTGGCTGTTTGTTTAAAGTGGGCAGGTGTATTGAGTAGCTGTAGATGTATGGAGGGATATGAGACTCTTTCAACATTTAATTCTTTCCGGATGATTTTCCTCGGTTTGCCCGACATAAAACATATTCTTTGATAAAACCATTATTGTGTAAGAATCTCCACATCCTTTCAACAATTGCATTTGTTCAAAACAATATTTAAGTAAGGTCATGTACGGCAATTTTCAGTTTTTGTACATTTTTACAGAACTTTTACATCCGATGATACTGAATAAATAGTCATTACATAACTATGAAAACAAACATTGTGTCATGTATTCTGTTTGTTGACTTTGGTTCGTTCTTCCTCAAACAATGTGTGCAGGATAAATAAGTCTACTGAATGTGCCAATTAGATCATTTGTCACTCTGAGCAAACATTTTCATCTGACAACCAGGGAGAACAACACTCTACCTCCTGGCAGTAAATTTTACACGGACAGAAGCTGGAACCGAGTGTCTCTTGGGTTTGTTAAATCTTGACAACGACAAGAGAATTTGTGTGCTTTGACAACCGAGGTGATGAGTGCGTCTGGGTTGTACACTTGTGACAGAAACGAAACGATTACAGGACAGACTTTTCAACTGTCCGATCTCGGTTATATCTTATTTCTAATCTTGTTTGCGGTGTTTGTATCATTCGGAAATATTTTGGTGTTGTTGGTTTTATATAAATTTCGAGAACTGCGCTCCAGTATGAATGTATTTGTTGTCGGTTTGGCATTGACAGAATTGACAGTTGGCCTGATAGCCATACCAATTTATATCGCAATACGTGTGTTTCCAGTTATTAACAGTTGGTTTATTATCTGCCTTTTGCGTTACAACATTTTCTTTCTTACATCAGGCTCTGCAGCTATACTCCTTGTAGCGATTTCAATAGACCGATATTTAGCCATAGAAAAACCGTTCGAATACAGCAGAATCATGACAATTGGAAAAGCAAAGGGCATCAGCGTTGGGATATTAATATTAACACTTGCATACAGCTCACTACCGATGCTTGGATGGAATAAATGGTCTCCTTGTGTTGAATGTTATGCTGTTGTTGTTTTTCCACATCTCTACATAATTATCATTGTTGGAACTCTTTTCCTTAACATCCCTTTTATTGTTCTCAATTGTTCTTATACAATGTACATGAAGAAGTTACTAGATTTTTAGTTATGGTGATAGGCTACTTTATAAATAATATTTCGTTATTTTGGGATAACATTTTCTTAGTTTGAACAGATTCTAGTTCAGAAAATTTTGCAGGTTGAAACCTGTCCGTGGCTGAGTAGTCTAGGTGGCCGGCATTTACTGCTGGCGATTCGGTGCCTTACTCTGAGGGTCGTGGGTTCGATTTGCGAGCAAGTATTCTGTCTCTTCAACGCTATCCGCACACAAAACCTCAGTCTTGTCGTTAGACCTACTCGCCACTACAAATAAATGTTGTCGATGTTATCGAGTCGTATGAAAAAGTTTTATTTTATGACTTAGGCCTGACTTCTGTTGTCGACTCTTAATATACTTAACTAAGACAAACACTCTTTGTAATAAAACTGGAAATTGCTTGAAACATACTCACCAAACCATCTGCACCAGTCCTATATCAGCTCATTTTGCTTTGCAGACGTCACTCAAAATCGCTGTCACGTGATCATAACTTGTGGCAAAATATGACAATAACGTTTAACCCTGTGAAGATTAACCGCTAACACCAGATAAAATCGCTAATACCCAGATAGAGAAAGACCTTAAACATGACGTGACGTCATCTTATACCGGATAAAATTTAATAGCGCTTCGAGCATCCGGCCACTGGCCTATGTAGCCTATATATAGAACCAATGCCTATCGAGCGATAAGACAAGTAGTGTAACGCCAAAAAAAGTCAAGTTTCACCTTTTTCGGGCTTACAGTACTTGTGTATTATACGAAATGGATCAGTGGAACTCAAGGGTTACGATAAGATTTGTGTCATTTCTTATTAACCCATGTGCAACTGTGCACAGAAGGCCTCCTTCGAAGAGAACAAAGAAAGGGTGTAAGTCTTTGCATGTAAAATGTCAGATTCTGATCCGCTTTTCAGTCCTTGATGACGACGCATTCTCATGGTAGAAGTTGTAGTAAATACCTGATGGGAGTGCCCTTTTTTGCGGCATTTCAATTGGTCGCAAGCTATTTACAAAACAGGGAACCAATCAAGTATTCATAAATAAGAGGTAGTCCAGCTTTCATACAAACGTTTAGGTAGTGTATACAGCTAAAGGAGAAAGGGGGATTTATTATTAGTATTTTTAATACAATTGTCTCTTATTTCGCTTATATGCATAATGGAAAAGTTCTGAGCTCCGGGAATACTCACTTATTCATTCCACAGTCCAGTAGGACTGCTATGTTTGCCAAGAACTCCCATAATTTGGGGGCACCAGTAGAGCAATAAAGGCCACAATCTTTCATGCAATATAAACAGACCACAATCTTTCATTGCAATATAAACAGACCGTAAAATTCCATGCAATATAAACAGAGCATAACATTTCATGCGATATAAACCGACCGTAACCTTTCATGCAATATGAACATACCGTTACCTTCTATGCGATATATACAGGCCGTAACCTTTCATGCGATATAAACAAACCGTGAACTTTCACGCGATATAAACAGACCGTCCCCTTTCATGCGATATAAACAGACAGTAACCTGTCACGCGATATAAAAAGGCCGTAACCTTTCATGCCATACAAACAGACCGTAACCTTTCATGCGATATAAACAAACCGTGAACTTTCACTCGATATAAACAGACCGTCTCCTTTCATGCGATATAAACAGACAGTAACCTGTCACGCGATATAAACAAACCGTAACCTTTCATGCAATATAAACAGACCGTGACATTTAACGCGATATAAACAGAGCGTCCCCTTTCATGCAATATAAACACACCATAACCTTTCATGCGATACAAACAGGCCCTAACTTTTCATGCAATATAAACAGACCGTAAAATTCCATGCAATATAAACACAGCATAACATTTCATTCAATATAACCGACCGTAACCTTGCATGCAATATAAACAGACCGTAACCTTTCATGCGATATAAACAGGCAGTAACCTTTCATGCGATATAAACAGACCGCAACCTTTCATGCGATATAATCAAGCCGTAACCTTTCAAGCGATATAAACATACATCAACTTTTCAGGCAATATAAACAGACCTTAACTTTTCAAGCGATATAAGCAGACCGTTACATTTCATTCAATATAAACAGGCCGTAACCTTTCATGCGATATAAACAGACCGTCACCTTTCATATGATATAAACAAACCGTAACCTTTCATGCGATATAAACAGGCCGTGACCTTTCATGCGATATAAACAGACCGTTACATTTCATGCGGTATAAACAGACCGTAACCTTTCATGCGACATAAACAGATCATAGCCTTCCATGCGATATAAACAGACCGTAACCTTTCATTCGATATAATCAGGCCGTAACCTTTCATGCAATATAAACACACATCAACCTTTCATGCGATATAAATACACCATAACCTTTCATTCGATACAATCAGGCCGTAACCTTTCAAGAAATATAAACATACATCAACCTTTCAGGCAATATAAACAGACCTTAACTTTTCATGCGATATAAGCAGACCGTTAAATTTCATTCGATATAAACAGGCCGTAACCTTTCATGCGATATAAACAGACAGTCACCTTTCATTTGATATAAACAAACCGTAACATTTCATGCGATATAAACAGGCCGTAACCTTTCATGCGATATAAACATACCGTTACATTTCATGCGATATAAACAGACCGTAACATTTCATGCGACATAAACAGACCATAACCTTCCATGCGATATAAACAGACCTTAACCTTTCATGCGATATAAATACACCGTAACCTTTCATTCGATATGAACAGACCGTAACTTTTCATGCGATATAAACAGACCGTTACATTTCATGTGATATAAACAAACCGTAAACTTTCATGCAATATAAACAGACATCAACCTTTCAGGTGATATGAACAGACCGTAACTTTTCATGCAATATAAACAGACCGTAGCTTTTCATGCGATATAAACAGACCGTTACATTTCATTCGATATAAACAGACCGTAACCTTTCATGTGATATAAACAAACCGTAACCTTTCATATGATATAAACAAACCGTAACCTTTCATGCGATATGAACAGGCCTTAACCTTTCATGCGATATAAATAGACCATAAGCTTTCATGCAATATAAACAAACCATTACCTTTCATGCGATATAAACAGACCTTAACCTTTCATGCAATATAAACAGACCATAAATTTAATGCGATATAAACAGACCGCGACCTTTCATACGAGATAAACAGACCCTAACCTTGCATGGAATATAAAACAGACCCTAACCTTTCATGTGATATAAACAAACCATAGCCTTTCATGCGATACAAACAGACCTTAACCTTTCATGCAATATAAACAGACCATAACATTTCAGGCAATATAAACAGACCGTAACTGTTCATGTGATATAAACAGACGGTAACCTTTCATGCGATATAAACAGACCGTTACCTTTCATACGATATAAACAGACCGTAACCTTTGATGCAATATAAACAGACCGTAACCTTTTGTGCGATATAAACAACTGCTGCCGTAAATGTCCCAAAACAGCATGATCTCATTCACCTTGTTCCTCTGTTCTGACCATGCTCGAAAGAATGTCAACTAATATCAATGATTACAACTAATGGTTTTGTATACATAGATATCCTGAGATTAGTCTGTGTACTATGGATATGGCCGGTGTGTGGTCTAGGGCAAAATTTTCAAAGCGAAAATCTCACATAAGCTGATAATTGTGCTGACTGAGGATACACAGATATCCTCAGATTAGTGTATATGCTGTGGATATGGCCGGTGCCTGATCCTACACAAAAGTTTCAAAGCAAAAAGCTCAAAAAAACTGATAATTGTGCTGACGAAATTGCTTCCTAAAAACCTCTTCGATGAAAACTGCTGGAAAAAGATAGTTTTTGGCATGGTGATTGCACTGCGAATTGTGACAATGCTTGTATCATTTGTGGTCACACCATAAATCTTATAAAGTTTAGGAGTACACGACGGGAAGAAACTTTTCCACAACAATTTTGCGATAAAGTGATTTGTAGAACCTTCATATTACAAATCACTTTGGTGCTAACTTATAAGTCTTCTCGTAATCTCATTCGAAGGTGTGTCCTTCAGAAGCACAGCTCCAATTCAATTGACGTTATTTCCTGTTCAGGTTTGTACTTCTCGGATGCAATATTCAAATAATGTCATGTTATTAAATGTTGATGTATCACAAACGGATCGGTTTCATATCAAACGTTCCAACTGTCCGATCTAAAGGATTTCTCATGTGCGATAAAAAAAAAACTTGATCAGAGTGTAACTTCAATAATTAAAACATTGGGATATAAAACAGGGCACATAGCCTGTATTTTCTTGTCGACCTTAATTGAATTAAAGTTCGTTTCCCTTACAGAAAAATCCTATAGGATAAACATAAAATCGTATAGGATTTTGAAAAAAGCTGGAGGATTCTATATGACTCCATAAAAAATCCTATAGTATCCTAAAGGCTTTTTCTGTTAGGGGTTGGACTGTGACCAATACATATTTGTATTCCTAAATATTTAAGCTTTTCATGCGTAACACGTACATAATATTTCCGCACTTGTGCTGTGTGATAATGGGCATTAGCAATGTTGTTTCCTTAAAATCACCCAAGAGGTCCATCAAGACGTTGTGGTTATTGGCCTCCTATTACGACGTGCCTACCCAAATGGTGACGATAATCTCCCCAAACGTCACTGGCAACAACATACTCAAAACAGGACAATAACACGACACAATACAAAGACAGAACAAACAGATTGGTTACATGTTTCTCCAAACATAGCAGAGAAAAAGGAAGATCCTCCACTCCAGTGGCATAGAGATCGGACAAACAATAAATACAATTTGTAAATATCCATTTAAATTATATTTATTTAATATTTTTCTTTTATTTTTTTCTGCATATTAAGATTCTGACACCAGCTCCTTAGCACACTGCTTCTGCTGTAAGAATTTGTAAAAACCAGTTATTTGTGATTTAAGTGCTTTCGTCGCATCGTCCTTCCAAAATATCCTTTTAGTTTCTTCCAATGCACCTTTATTAAGCAAAGTTGAATAAAAATTCCAGTAAAATTTATTTAATTTTTCAACTCTGTTTTCTCCAACACTGTTTAAGCTACACCTGTGACATTTGCCTTGATTATTAGTGACACAGTAATCTTGTTAAGGCTATCTCCATATTTTGTATTTGCCGAATTCTCTGCTTTGAGCCAATTTTTCCAAAGTTATAAGGGAAACTGGATTTCTGTATGAAAACATAAATAGTTGGAAAAGAAAGCTAAATTTAAAAAAAAAACAAATCCTTTACTAGATCCTTATGTCACTAATTAGCACGCCAAATAAGGCTGTCCTTGGGGATAAATAACTGTTTATCGACCTGTCACTACACAGCTGCCTAAAACTGATAGTTCCATTTCTGTTACGGTTTCCTGATTAGTACGACACTAAGCGTTCTATTCCCAATCAATAAAGTCTCAATTGTGGCAGAGGTGTTTAAAATCTGTCTGCGTACTAACGGTATACGTCCATACAGACTTCTACATGGCACACGCCTGTAGACACTCTTGCGTTTTTCCAATTTGTGGTCCCAAGTCGGTGAAACACACACATCAATGTTAAACTCCCTCTTCAAAACACGTTCGGTTTCTCGTGGAGCAGGAAGCCAAAGGTCCCAAAATGGACGAAAACCTGTTGGAAAAATAGATGACTTTCGGAAAACTGATTTAGAAAACTTGCGATCCATGTCCCAAATGTGTGTTCTGTTCTCTTTAAATAATATCAGATCTAAAAATGGCCACTTCCATGGATAGCCTTTTATAGGATAAGAAGAATTGAAATAGACTTTCCATCTGAAACTTTTTGATGTATCCAAAACCAACAGAGGGGGCTTGACAGTAAAAGCTGATTTTATCACCTTCTTTTGAGAAGAGTTCATCATAACATCCAGATCATCATCCCATGGAATCATGCCATGATGGCGATATGATCCCAGCAACGAGCCACAACACAAAAAATATTCCAGTTTATTTTCATGTGCTATTTTGACGAACGTTTTCACCAGTTCTTTTAGTACATATAGCTCTTCTAATGTGATCGTCTTGTTAAATAGTTGTAAACTCTGTTCATCCGTCCAAAGTCGGGGGTTTGGTTTGGATTTGAATATTGCTTTTTTCGGTTTGCTTTTGGGGTTGTATTTAGAATACAAATTCACTCCATTGTTATTCTTCCTTTCAACGTTCGTATTGGTCACTGTCTCTTGTTGCATTTGTGAGTTAGCTTCTGTGAGGTTTATTTTAAGAGGGTCTATTTTAAGAGAGTTTAATGTTAGGCGCGTTGTCGTATCAAAATTCGGTTTGTTGTAAGTGACTTGATATGGACCAGGCGTTACTGAGAAAATCCGCATCTTGTTTCGGCGATTCAAATCCATCATAATGTCTCTGTCTCTGAGAAACACAGCTGTCGTTAATAAGATAACACATGTGGCAAAAAGTCGCCATGCAAGACTTGCTGATGCCGAACTTCGGATAAATCTTAAAGAAAATAGTCCGGTCATAATCAAGTTTTCCCGCAGTTTTTCAGCTTTCTGAAACCAAAAAAGGAAGAATGAGCTTTCGTGAGAATTATTCATTGTGATTGCACATCTCCACGCCTTGGAAAGAATGGGTATTTTATGAAAACAGATAAGTTCTTTGTCTTAGCCCCAAATGATTATTGTGACACCATGTGACTACATGTAGGTGTCATCATACCTTATTCAGTTTGTTTACAATAAATACGATCAGGGTTATTGTTTATTGTAGATCTGAATGAGCTGATACAACGACATGTAACACGCACTTTACATATAATCTGTTTATCATATACGTTCAATGTTTCTTGAAAAAAACGATTATTGGAATATATATGACAAACTTTCAGCGGCAAAGGACTACTTATATACTCTTTATTCCGAGATTTAAAATAATCCAATGTTTAATTGTGAAATCATATAATAAAACGGGCTGTTTGATTACCTTTTTTTTAAATCTATAAAACAAAACGCATGCTTATATGATTTCAGTATTAAAAAAACAGTCAAATTATTTGAAACTGAAATTTAAAGAAGAACCCAAGTTTGTTTACATTATAATCATATTAAATAAACTCGATTATGGAGTGGTTTGATAAAACTTTATAAAGAATTCTAGCATTCAGCAAAACTGACTTCAAACTGAAAATAAAAGAGTCCATGTGTATAGCTAATACAAAACCAGACCTAAACAACATCGTCACTTCAATCCCATTGCATTTGTTTAACATATAAGTGTCCAATAAATATCCCTTGGCCCTGTTAACTGTTTCAGAACACCCCTGCTAATATAGCATTGTCACCCTAATACTTATGACATAAACTCATGTACAGTCATACTCGGGTCAGTTACTCTATTGTGTTTCACTGCAGCAATTGTGTTACCTATTGTTCTCTAATGTTAGTCCACAACCTTGTTATATTGTTCTATCTGTATAAGTTGACTATTGCTTTAGTATGCTAAACAACCCACCCTCACTTTGCATA
>JARFOD010002198.1:0-11797 GCA_031763545.1 Mopalia muscosa | reverse complement strand
TTTAGAAAACCTTTTAAATTTCAGCAAAATAAGTGTTCAGGTAATAATATTATGGGACAGGTAGAAAAAAGTATACCTGTCTCATGTGACAGGTAGCTTAAAAAAAAATTTCCTGCACTGATCCTTCCTCCAATTTTGCTTTCAGTGTTCTCTCTTTTGTTCTAATCCACTCACTTCCTTTAAAACACGACCCCCCTCCCCCTTCCACCCCCTTGCTCCCATAACTGAGCTAATCCCTAATGGTCGATTCGTTACCTAAAATTCCAATAATCGCCTGCTCTCTCGTATTGGTTACTCAAATGTAAACATTTAAACAAACACATCATAACACCAAACAGAAATATTTTTGATCTATAAAATGCACTCATAGCTTGTACATAAATATGTATAAGGATTTGTGTAATTCAATATAATTGGTTATTATCAGATTACGCGTATGTTAACATGTATAAATTGTGTCTACAAAATTTTCGTTTTATGGTGGACGGTCAATTTTTTCTGATTAACAAGAAAACCATACTATTTAACTCTGCGTGTTTGACGGGGTCTTCGAGAACCGTGTCTTGCAGTCGTGCGTAGAACTGCTCAATCAAATAGTCTTTATCGTCGTCTGATCTAGACGAATGTAAACCAGCCCTCAGTATGCGCTCACTCCAGTACCGAGCGTCGAGTAAATGTCCATGAGCTTGTCTCAGAAGTCTGTCATCTACAACATTACATAACATTCAGTTAGTTAAGTCATGGTATCGGAAAATTTATCACAGATTCTTTTGAACCACTTACAAGACGTTGTGATTTGGTTAAATTACCGCACTTTACATCTGAGCTTTATATTGTGTGCTCTGGACCAATAAGGGAACCATTCCTCTGCGTATAGGCTTAACTAATGCCTGTAGATTTTATGGTTCGCCTCGAAGTTTGTCTAAGTGTCTGATTGCCAGTTTTCGGATGATGACAATCCGAATTCAGTGCTGACACATGAAGCAAATGCGGTTCATGTTCATATAGTATATTAATACTATATGAGGAGCTGTATGAAGGACCAGGCCGTGAAATGTTTCACCCACCCAGTGGTCGAGGAAACCACCCTCGACATCACTGGCAACACACAAATAGAGGGCAAGAACAGGACGCAATACAGACACCACAAACAGATTGGCTTCCTGTTCCCCTTTAGCTGGGAGAGCACCAGGCCAACAAGAATCTCCCCCCAACCGCCCGCTGTAAGTGAAGGATCAGACGCCATGTAAAACAATAATACATCTTGCACTTCATCGGTAATTGAAAGGCTTAAACCATCTTCATGCGTTATTATAACTGACTCGCATCTTGTCAAAACTCTTTTGGTTATATACTTTTATGAAGCGGCTTTTTCTAAACAAACTATTGAAATAATAACGACAAATAACTTGAACATTTTGGCAATCAAGCTTTCGGAAAATTCTTATTCCATTTTCAAGATGCATATTTTGGTTATATACCATCCATATGGAACAATAATATGATGTATACACAGGCAAAGTTTTCTTTTTATAATTTTACAGGCAGGGGTGAAAACAAGTCCTGACACACTATAACTCCCTGTGGTACGCCATTGGATACATTAAATAATATAAGACAGCTTTGAACACCAAATAGCTGGGTTTGAAAAATAAGCAATATACATCGGAACGTCACGATCAATTAGTTTCTTTGACAACGTCCACTGGTTAACAATGTTGAAAGCTTAACTAGCATGCATAAAAGACAGCAAAAACAGGGCTGCCGTTTTTGACAATTTCCTTTATTATTATATAGACAGATGTGTAGAATGCTGACGTTTGTGCCGGAGTCTAAAGTATAAAGCTGAAGTTCACTTTCGTGTATACAAGTTAAGGCATTCACTAGCAATGGCTACTGGTCTGTGAATAATCGGAATGGTTATTATTGGTCGTATTGGAATTAACAATTGGTGTAACAGTTATTTTACTCATTTCCGCAGCCATAGGGCCATCACGACTAAATGTTTGAGCCGATTGAACACGTCTAGTATATATACTGGCACAGCGTACAGAGTATTAGTAAACTGCTTACTGATTTTTTTTTAAAGCTTTGGATACATGTATATATATACATATTAGTTTGTGTAATATACACTTGTTTGAAGTAAAGTGCTTGAATATGGCGTACAAATCAACACAGAGCCAATGACAAAAAAAACAAAAACGGGGATAAAACTCTTAACAAAAATCTGCACCATTGTGTTTCATGCATTTGCACCAACTGAATTAAGATCGCATTGTGTTATTTTGAACCAAAAAAGCATATCATGTATATAAGCCATTATTAAACTTTCGTATTTGAAATAGCCGTATTACTGTTGACCGACAATCTTTATGAGATAGTGCATAATAGTGGCTTGTGTCCATAATATACCAACCTTCGTTTTTAAGTAGAGATGAACAGTCTTTGCCGTTCACACCATTAACCCCATTTTCAAGTTTGTCTGCATAGTCAGGTTTGGGAACATCCCGTGTATAAAATTCGACTAGCTCCAGACCCGCTTTTTTCACCTCACTATTCACCCTGTCAAACGGTAGTTTGTACTCTTCTAAAGAACGGTGATAAAAAGTGCACGTTGCTTTTTCATATTCATCCTGAATGATAACAAAATGAACAGTGGTGATTTTAAGATTGGTGGGTCGATTTCGTGGTGATATTACTTATTTGGCTTTGTGGAAAATCGTTCTTTTTCCACGTAGGCTAATTCAACTGATGGGTTTAATGTTTAATTAAATAGATAAACACTAGATAGTCTTTTCTTTGTTATATTCGTTTACATAATTGATTGATTTATTAATAGATTTACGTTGGGTTTTTTTGTAATTGAGTTTTGGTCGGATTGTAGATTTATTTGGTTGATGTTCGTGTTTACATTGATGGTATACAGATAACAAATGATTAAAGCTATGGTTAACCAAATTTTGGTCTCAGTATATTAATTTTTATAGCTGGTACCAGATTTAATATTAGATTTAAGTGGCTTGTGTATGGTTTCTCAACTCACTGACCTTTGTTATTTTAGATGAAGAATATAACTCTCTCCAAATGCTGTCTAGTAGTTTGTAGAAAACGTAGCGTCTCTTACCCTCATGAGCTGCGACTACTAAATGGCCACCTGCAACCAAACGTACTTTTGACTGGAAATGGCAATGGAACTTATGTGTTTTAGCTAATTTAGAAAGACAGTACCCAAAGTGCACTTTTAAGGAGCATGATCTGAGATGTATTAACGCCAACACGTGGATAAGAGTCTGGAACGAACCGTTTCAAAGTTTATGCTCATGGTACAAGCTAAATGCTGACCAATAACACACAACGCCTTACAGTGTGTCATAGAAACTGAGTCGTGCATGGTTTTCACGTTTGTAGTGGCGACTTCTATTATAGTTTAGTATTGATCTTCCAGATATAACCGTTTGCCATTTAAGCGAAAACAAAAACAATAACTGGAAGTAGAAGAGGAAACCTCCGCAAGCCATTCTGCCTGTTTTGGTGCCGATTCAAAGATAAAATGGCATTTTACACGATAGCCGTCCTGGGTCAGTCTCATTGATTTATTAGTTGAAAAAAAAAAAAAGATCACTCACCATGTCTGAGTTCTTTAGCCCTAAGTAACAAGAAATTGTTCCAGTCAGACTCCGCTTGTTTAGCGAATAGCTCAACTTCTCCAGTGTGTTCACTAGTGACTACTGAAAGCGAGTATTTCAAAACACAGGGTCTACAACATTGAGAGAATTTCAGGCTTTAGTCATTCAGAAAGTACATAACCATATAAAAGATAAAAGTACATACAAACCAAAAGTATGAACATGTGTCTAACTTCGTTATCCGAGCCATTAGTTAGTAGGCCGACTCTCCAGGTCTCTGACAAATGAGTATTTAAATCCGCGCGATCAATTTTCAAATACATCAAAATAAATATATAAATATATTTCGGCTTTTTCAACAAGTTTCAGTCTATATTAGTATATTATTATACATATGTAAAAAATATTACCTGTGAACTAACGATTAAAATTAATGTTAATATCGATGCAGTGGGATCTATTCTTCATATAATGTATTAAGCAAATATAATTTGTTCAATCTCCCTCCCCATCCCACCCAGGAGAATATACAATGTATATGTTACAACCAATATAAAAGGGCATTTTATCTGCCGACAAGTCCACTGATATTAGTTATCAACGTACGTATTTCTCATTTATTTCCAATTGGTTACTCCAACTTTTAAAATATTCCTTTGTATTTTAATGTATTTGGAAGCCTTTAAATGATTATAGTTACTAGTTAAATTTACTTTAAATGTTGGCGCCAATCGTCACAACAGCTACAGCCATGTTCGTTTTGGCAGACGGTCGCCTCTCAAGTGATTAAAAATGTTGTTCCTCAACCAATCAAATAAGTGTATGGGGATAGGCTCATGAATATTCATGAGGAGCTCTGCCTATAAATAGGGTAAATTTTTGGAGGAAAGTCAGATGGCCTCGCAGATTTCCGCTGGGTTAGACCTCCTTATATTATAATTATTATCTCCATTTACCATTAATTAGTTATCAGTACATGGGACTACAGTCGTGAATACCTGTCCCAGTGACGGTGTATACCTGTCCCAGTGACACTAGTTCCAACCGTGTATACCTGCCCCAGTGACACTAGTCCCAACCGTGTATACCTGTCCCAGTGACACTAGTCCCAACCGTGTATACCTGTCCCAGTGACACTAGCCCCAACCGTGTATACCTGTCCCAGTGACACTAGTCCCAACCCAGTGACACTAGTCCCAACCGTGTATACCTGTCCCAGTGACACTAGCCCCAACCGTGTATACCTGTTCCAATGACACTAGTCCCAACTGTGTATACATTCCCTATGTGTACCGTACTGAAATTCTCAGTGACATTATTCCCATCATATATCATTATATTGGTCTCATTCAATCTAATGATTCTTGGGAAAACAACAATAATTGTTTCCTCCATCTTACCATAAGTTTAAACAACTTTTTTTTAGCTGTTATAGTTAATAAAAAATTACATCGCTATTTATTACGAAAGCTGGACTTCACTCTTCCTGGCCAGCTTGTTGTTTTTGACATAGTAAGCAGGGACGAATCCAAAGTAGCAGTATCTCCAGCCTTGACTAGAACAGAGCAAATCTAATAGATATTGATATCAAATTGGGTTACGCTACCAAAACTTCGAATAGACCCAACATTTATCTTGACAAAGAGAACCTTTTCATTCGCAATATTTACAAGGGAGGTAAATCCGTTACAGTAGGACGTTAAACACAATCAAACAAACAACACACATATACTCTTTTTAGAATAGTGGATATGTACTTGATGTTATATTACACTGCAGGTGACTTAAACGATATCTACCATTAAATTATTTTTAAACAATTTTGTTGAGCTAAATTCCTGATTTAAACATTCCTTAAAACAGTTATCAGCAATAATGATGGACACGGCACGAGGGTCGATGTGTGTCATGAGGGTCATAATCACAATTACTTGTAGGTGTGTGGCTGGGTGTTTACAATCTTCGGCTTTGTGTAAGTTTGTATGGAGAAGTGAAATTAAAAATTTGACAATTTCATATGGAGATCAGGTGTGAACGAACACAACGTGCAAGACATCACACAATTTTGATAAGTAATAAACTAAAATAAAATCGACGTAATGCAGTTGAAATCGATTGATGCTAGAGGTAATCTTAGGTTTAAGGCTGGTAGTGAACTTACTGCAGAGATCACTACGAAATGTACTCTAATTGAACTGCAATATAAGACTGAATCTTTACTAGGGATCAGAAGTGAACTGGCACATCTGAGACCACTTACACTTGGATTCAAACGAGTACTGGCATGTCAGACAAATTAGAATTGAAATAAAAAGTCAACTAGCGCGTGGGAGAAAAATTACAATTTTGTTAAGAATTGAACTGGCATGTCTTGAGACCGGATAATAACTGCCTTGTCAGAGGAGACACATAAGTGACAACTTATGATTTTGATCCGACGTGAGCTTGAATGACGTGAGCTTGAATGACGGAAATCCTGGAAAAAGAACTGATGTGTCAGAGACAACTTACAATTGCGATAAATAGTGAACTGTTGTACCCGTGTAGATAACATCCATGGATGAGGCAGGCATACACGCAGAATACATGTTGTTAGCGTTCACCAAAGGGAATACGTTCTGGTACTTTGTAAGACACGCTGCATTTGGGGGCTCGAGTCCTGCAATTACATTGAATGAACATTTTGAAATTTTTTTTTGAGCTGTCATATTTCCATACGACGAAAATACTACAGTATTTTATACAAGCTGAGCATTCTTCAAATCAAATGCAGTTTATTTCGCGAGGTCACACTTTATAGTAGTACTGTTGCGGTAACAGTGCTCCCTCCAGTTTGTTTGTATGGTTACAATGAATATAAAATAATTTATAGTTCGTTGGTAACATGGAAGCAGCTATGAAAGTACTTGACTAAAATGATATGCATGTGTATTATACAGTATAAGTTGCTTACCTTGTAGTCTGAGAAATATGCAGTTAAAGTTAGTGGAGACAAGATCTTCATAAACAACAATAACACTCTGTTCCTTGCCATACTTTGTATGTAGTGCTCCTGGGTATATACAATTTAGGTATTTTAACATATATAATTAACTACCAAGATCCATCCATAACAAGATCAAATGCAGATATTTTCAGTAATGTTCGACCACATTAATTTTTTTTTTATTGAGAAAACTTTTCTTTTTGAGCGTCAAGTGATTACAACTTTCGAACACGGCTCTTAAAAAATAGGTCATTATAAGATAGCTAAGCTGGGTTCAAGTTAGGATTATTAAAAGCATACGTGGATGAAAATCCACTCATTTTGTCGCAGCTACATGGAAATACAGGTGATGCGTTTCTTTTGGTGACTAGCTGAATGCACGCTGTACTTACTAATGGCTGCCTCTATGATAGGAAGACTGGCTCCTCCATCTGCCGCCCCATAATCCCCGATAAACACAGGTCGTTCTCCCTCAACTACTATGGATTCTGAAAAAATGAATTGCTCAGCGGCTAAAGTGCCTGTCGACTCAGACCATCACACTTTCCCTTTCGTTTCCTGGTCTTAATTTATGACGATCTTTTTATTTTGAAAATGTTACGATTTAAACCAGTTATTTATAATTAAAATCTGATTTGTATGATATTTTGTGGTTTTGATCTGAACCACATAATTTATGATAAGAATGTTTTAAGGTTTATTCAGCTTGGAAATCTCAGCGGTTTGTGCACTTAGATGGATACATTTACATATTGCTAACCTGGCCCAGTACTGACAATATTCAGCACTTACCTACTGCCTGTTTGAAGATAGGTTTCGCATTTTTGCAAATACTGAAGCCAAGTGGGTTGTTTATAGTGTATTTGTTAGCAAGTTGATCATATCGTTCTGGACCTCCACTGGAATCTGACTTAGAACAGGTTGGCATAGTCGTCTGCGTGTATAAAACAGAACTTTCACGTATTCAACTATGAGAAGGATTACTTTAACTTGATGAATAAATAATATCTGCAGTTCTTCACGGATTATTAGTTAAATGATCTTGTTTGTTCGCTTAGTGTTTAACGTCGTACTCAAGGGTATTTCACTTATATAACGACGGATTGTTCACTTCACACTGTACACAGCTTTATTGCGGTGGAAAATCGCGAGGAAACCACGTAAAAACCACCACTGCGATTGCCGGATCCACAACATGTGACTCGCTCATATACCTGATAATTGAAAAGCGGACTCGACTCCGTGAACGGTAAATCGAAGCATGTTCAGTTTAGGATTTTGTTTGCTTGATTGGTGTTTAACGTCGTACTCAAGGGTATTTCACCTATATGACGACGGATTGTTATCTTCACACTGTACACAGCCTTATTACGGTGGAAAACATGGAGGAAACCTCGTAAAAACCACCCCCGCGATTGCCGGAGCCACAACATCTGACTCGCTCATATACCTGATAACCGAAAAGCGAACTCGACCCCGTGAACGGTAAATCGAAACAGGTTCAGTTTAGGATTTTGTTTGCTTGATTGTTGTTTAACGTCTTACTCAAGGGTATTTCACCTATATGGCGACAGATTGTTCTCTTCACACTGTACACAGCCTTATTACGGTGGAAAACCGTGAGGAAACCACCACTGCGATTGCCGGATCCACAACATGTGACTCGCTTATATACCTGACGGTCAAAAGACTGACTCGACCCCGTGAACGGTAAATCGAAGCAGGTTCAGTTTAGGATTTTGTTTGTTTCTTTGGTGTTTAACGTCGTACTCAAGGGTATTTCACTTATATGGCGACGGATTGTCAACTTCACAATGTACACAGCCTTATTACGGGGGACAACCAAGAGGAAACCTCGTAAAAACCACCCCGCGATTGCCGGAGCCACAACATGTGACTCGCTAATAAACCTGATGGCCGAAAAGCGGACTCGACCCCGTGAACGGTAAATCGAAGCAAGTTCAGTTTAGGATTTTGTTTGCTTGATTGGTGTTTAACGTCGTACTCAAGAGTATTTCACTTATATGACGACAGATTGTCAACTTCACACTGTGCACATCCTGATTACGGTGGAAAACCGGGACGAAATCTCGTAAGAACCACCCCCGCGATTGCCGGAGCCACAACATGTGACTCGCTCATATATACCTGATGGCCGAAAGGCGGACTCGAACCCGTGAACGGCAAATCGAAGCATGTTCAGTCCAGGAAGCGCACTCGCTACCACTGAGCCACGGCCGCGGGCGGTTCAGTTTAGGAAGCGGACTTGCTACCACTGAGTCACGGCCGCGGGCCTATTGGTTTATGAAAACAATATAACAGAACCGGAATGCATATCGGTCCCATTGAACATGACGGTGAATACTTTTGGTACTATGTCCACCTTTTCTTCTTAATATACTTAGAAGTTGTTAAAATCGTATGTAGAATTTTTATTCTATTGTTGGCATGTAAATTTATTTTACACACTGAGGCGCCTGTCATTAGCGATAAAGGAACCGGGATGAATATGAGTAGCTGTAAACAAGACTAAATGTGGATGCAAGTGGAATAAGTAAAATGAATACGAAACAAAGGATTGAATCAAAGAATATGATTTGTACCTGTATATAAGGACCATTCAAGGCGAATGTGAACGCATTTGATTGACACGAATTTCGGCCCATGTGAACTAGCTCAAATGAATCTGAAAATGTCTGAACCAGCCATACTCAATTTAAGATATGGTGACGGTCAAAATTCAGATTTCCGGACAGCGCTAATAGGATAAAAATGGTTATGAGACCTTAGTCTCTGACGTCGTTATCCTTGTCAGTCTTGCTCGACATTAACAAAAAAAACCCTTATCTCATAATTGCTAAAATACCAAAATAAAAAAATATCGCAATTAAACCTGCTGACAAAAGGTACGCTACAGTAATTATGGATAGGTCATTTTGTCAAAGCCGCTGTTCTTTTTACCATTAAAAGAAACATGAGATTGTTTGATTCAGAATTTATTCTTTACATGATAAATCTCATCTATTATCAATCTTTTATTATATTGCCTAGTATAATTGTTTAACAGAACAGAACAATTATAAAAAAAGTCGCTCCATAATTAACGTAGTTTGGAACCAATAAAACGAATATGCGAATACGCCCAATTGAAGTATCATTGTTTGAAAGAATAGTTTAAGGAACCAGATATCTGTATAAGTGATGCTTTCAATTCTTTCCGAATTATCGTGTTCCAATGAGGACAGGGCAACAGGTTAATAGTTGATTCTTTAAGTGGCATTTAGAAGTCGGGAGTACATAAAACATGGAAAGACTTAAGTATGGATAACAACTTCTTAATTTATTGGATACTACATTTCTATCTAATTTCAGAAATCGTTATCAAGTACACGATCTCTGAAATGAGATAGAAACGTAGAATCCAAGAAGTTGTTATCCATACTTAAGTCTTTCCATTTTTTTAAGATTTGTCGTATTGGGATTCAATGTAAGCCATCGAATAGAACCTTTGATCGAAGTCTGCTCTGTTCATACTTTTATCAAATGTCAGCCAATTATGGTAAAATTAGATCACTTAAATGTTCACCATCAGCATGAACCAGGCATAAAGTACCTTAGAGGTTCTTTTGAAGCCGTGATAAAAAAAAACCTATCAGACTTAACTGTTCTTCATGACAATAGGTTTTATTTCAGACACAACTTTGATGGAATTTTTTTATGATGTTTATTTTAAATTAGATGATGGAACAACTAGAACTTGTTGACATCGGTTTAATTAGGTTTGGAGAAAAAAGTTTTTAAAAAATAGCGTACAGAATTCGGGCAATCTAACTCTACGGAATCAACGACAGCCAGTGAAGTTACATTCATCGAAACAGCATTTGTTTAAAAAAAAACGTGCTGCATGTGTATTCGGGTCAATACTGCAAATCTAGGAAAACCGTAATACCTGTGTTGTTGTTGTTGTTTTTGATAAATGGCTCGTGACAGTCACATATGGGAATGGTTTATGCCACAGATCAGTGTTATTTTAACTCCTCCTCCTTAATACATTTACATACTTACTATATTTATTGATTGATTGATGTTTGACGCCACAAAGTGAACACAGTCTACATCATAATGTATTTTCTGTGGTTTGTTGATTGATTGATTGATTGGTTGGTTGGTTGATTTTTACGACGTGCTAAAGGGTATTTTATTTATCTGACAGCGTACTATGTTAAGAAAAATTGACATTAGCATAGCCAAGATGTGAAGTGTTTCCATTTTTGGGGAAAGGCAACATTGCTACTCTTTAAACAAGCTGCCCTTAGCCAAAGTGAGACCGTGTTCGGAAATATAACTGAGCCGCTCCAGCACGCTGGTATAGCCAACCTACCAGCTAACAAGATTGTTACAAAGTGATTACAGATACGTCTCGGATGTAGATTGGGTGATTTATGTCGTCTCATGATACCTACCCTACTCAATATATCTTCATGTCAGACGACAGGATCTCTGGTAATGAATCAAGGCTAATAGGTAACGATGTTTATTTTGGGTGATTGATCTCCCAAATCAAATAAAAAAACTGCACTGTGATCAATGGTTTCCCTTGGTAAGAACTCTCTCAAACATGACAACTCTTCACATATATGACCGTACTGGTAAAACGTAAGAAGTAAAGTAGCCGTCGCTAAGTCTATCACCAAACTGTGTGCTGCCCTTTGATCGTCTTCAAGGCACATTAGAAACATTTCTGGTGTTATCTGGGTCGTACGAAGGACATAGTCTTAATCAACCAACAAATATCTTGTCCCATCTGGGGTTTTGCCCGTTAACCCACCAACAAATTTAATAAGCCATTTCAACGACTACAACTGGCGGCAAAACATAACGAACAAAGCAGGGATCATAATCAAATTAGACACAGGACCAAGAGTACGTTTTGTGTGACTGCTTCAATTACTATATCTTGGCGTCAAAGGATGTTTAAACAGAATTATCAAAACAAATACACATGACAATTGCATGGTAGATTGTCGATAGTACGCCGGAGTTGCTGCGATTGTGTGAGTATGTGCCAACAGAAATCCAGCATATCGTCACACTGCTAACATAACTGCCTAACTCACTTTTTCCCGAAATTGATATTCTTGCCTCAATCAATTGCTGAACGTATTGGGCACCTGCTGTATAA
>JARFOD010002176.1:0-11798 GCA_031763545.1 Mopalia muscosa | reverse complement strand
CTGAGTTATATGCTAAGAATAATTTGTAATAACTGAGTTATATGCTAAGAATAATTTGTAATAACTGAGTTATATGCCAAGAATAATATCTAATAACTTATATGCTAAGAATAAAGTTGTCAGAAAAGGAGATCCCTAGGCCTATGCAGTGTGCATAATTCCCTTAATGAGAAGGATTCTAAATTTATTTTAACATGGTACTTAAGGTAAATTCGTTTTTATGGCAGCGTGCTAACTCAATGGGTGGAGGAAATTGATCTTCATCATCATGAGAAACCAGTAGAGAGAAACAGAATAATCATAAGAAACAACAACACCGGCTTCTTGTTGTCCATTAAGCTTCGATAGCGACGATTCCATGACCACTTAATTATCTCAAAACAATCCAGTATTTTCCAAATGATAATTACTTGCTAAGACACCAGCATAAGACATAATTAAAGTAGTTGGAGACACTTGTTGAAATGCACACATATTGTATGGATGGTAGGTCAGTCACATTTAGTTCATATCTGCTGTATTGATAAGCTGGTTTCAAGATGGCCGTGGCTCTAGAAGGAGTAACCAGTGATGAGTTGGACGTGATCAATACCAGTAAATTGAGAGGTATAGTGACAGTTACTAGTCCATCAACACTCTCAGACCAAACTCAACAAGAGATGAGATTTAACAGCTCACGAGAGAATCTCATCACCCTTCAGAGCAAAGAGCATTCAAGATGGCTAGTTAATTAGAACTGACCACTGAATGCTGTTTATCTGGGCTAATCTCTGTGAATCTCACACAAAGTCACAGATAATCTATATTAAAGTCAGTTTATTTTTAGTCAATAATGCTATTGTTTAGACAAATTCCACAACCAGTATATCGTTTGCTTTGGTGAAATATGGAAACTTGTTAGCTCATATGCAACAAACAACATGAGAGATTAATGAAAATAATACCAAAAGGAAAATTTTTTTTTTTGATTTCTAACCTTGAGATGAAATTGATCCATATTTAAGCATATAAGCTCTGTGAACATACTGATTGGTTGTGTCTATCAAAGAAGTTACCACAGACACATTGTATGACAGTACCAACCCATTCAGCGAATACTAGCACAGGGCAACCAGCTGTAGCTAATGCCCTAGGACTTTATAGCAGTACATGTTCCTTCTAAAATTTAACAAAATTTAATAAAATTTTTATTTGACAGCCTTTTGATGTTATGAAAAACCTATGTTTTTTTCAAATAAAAGCTCAAAAATTGAATTATAGTGAAATATTAAATATTTGTAGTTTTTTAAAAAATATTGAATATTTTTTTTTTAGCTAAAATTGAGTTTTTATTGAATTTGGGAGACCTATACATGTTCAGCCATTGAAAACCTCTTCTATCAATTCCTGTGATTTAGCCTGAGTAACTTACAGTACAAAATAGAATCATTTCTGAAGTATATGAACTATGTGTTAGGTAGATGCAGCTTTGGTCAATCTCTGTTCCGATTCAGATTGTATACTCCAGTCTGACAGAAACAGCATCAGAATATAGATTATTAAAGTAAATAAATCTTATATATTTTAATAAATATTTGGTAAATATTAGTCTTACCTGATTTGTCACACAGGTAATCAATAAACACGGAATTCAGTGTAATCATGCAAACTCCACATTCACCTATATATTCTTATATACACTCATAAATTCCTATTGCATATGACTACAAACGTTTACACAATGTTCATAGCTATACCAAACATCACTAACTTATTTGACCTTACCACTTGGTCACATTAGATTCTGACTTTGCATTGTAAAATTTCAACCTGTACAGGTAATCATAAATAATACAATACAATGTTTGATGAGGATCATCCACCTGCTGGCTTCAAAAATGTTAAATAAAACATGCAAATATGTATGCTGTGCATTTCATGTTAGATCAGACTCGTGCTACTAATTGACATATAGGTTGGTGCATAGGTCTACATATGTAAGTATATGTTAAAATGTAGGTATATATAATATAAATACCTTGTTTGACAGAATATGAAATGTAGATTTAATACTTGATGAAGGAAGTGGTTGGCCAGTATTTGTTCCCCACTGTGACAACATTTTAACATCTAACATAATTAATTTATTAATAGGATAAGGGTGAAAGTGTAAAATTTACCAAGACCTATTGTCCACATATATACATATATAATTAATATATGCTCCCTGTTTAAACAAGTCCCTTTCACTCGCTGGTATGCTAATAGGGAAGTATTTACATGTAGTTACAAAGTAAATATGATACATGAATTTAAACTTCATCTGTTTGATTAAATTATATACATCTATTACACTGAGATTGTGAAATTGATAGCATAATTCATATCAGAATAAAAATAAAATAAAAGAGTGTGAAGAGCCTGTTAATAGTTTATTTATTTGGGCTACATCAAATGTTACAATTTATCCACAACACAGGCTCGCTTTATTTTCAGGACTTATAATGAAAGCATATTGAATTAGCTTGTGTTTTTAAGGATTAAAGAAATTGAAAGAAATTTTTTTTCTCACTAATCCGAGTGCAAAAAAACAGAATTCATTAGTGGAACCGGTAATATTGATTATTTAGGTCAAATAGAGTATTTACTTCCATTTCCAAGCAACTTATACATGTAATTTTTGTCTGTAGATTGGATCACGATCTCAATTGATAATACAGCAATCTAAGAATTTGTTAAAAAGATCTATATCTTTCAGTATAAAATAGAGACAGTTGAGTGGCGAGTTCAATTCCCCAAAGGCAAATAACAATCTTATAAGAATATAGAAAAGGAGAGTGTCAATCTAATTGCAAGTTCAAGGCCACAAAAGGGATTGGCTTGTAAAAATTCTGGCTGGCTGTAGCGCTTTCATTGACTGTCACTCCCCATCAATAAGGAGCTGCCGTTCTAAATAGAATTAAGCGGATTCCTCTCTTCCGCTCGAAATATTTCCCATAGATTGAGAAGAGTGGCTTAACAGCTTGAGCAGTGTTAAATCCAGTAAACTAGAGCCACACAACACAGCCACTTGTTACAGCTCCAAGCAATAAATAAAATAAAACTTTGAAGGCAAAAAAATTTAATCAATAAAATAAAACTTTTAAACGTAAAAAAATATAATCACATATGGTTTCTTTTGGATAGAATTTGATAGAGTAGTGATAACTTAAACGAAATAATTTTTTTTAGGTAATATCATAAATGTAAACACAAAAATTACACCATTAGAAGACCCAAAACTAAAAGAAAATGATTTCATATTTGAGTACAATCAGAGTCAGCACATTTCAATGAACTCCTGGAAGAGTTAGACACACAAATATGTATGAATATTTAATAAACTTAAATGTTCAGTTATTATATTCCCCAATTTCAGAGCAAATAAATAATACTTTGAGTTCCTTATCATCAATTTTAAAAAACACTGTTTAGTTTGAAAAATGATTTTTGTAATAAATGTATTGAGAGCAGTCTGTGGTGATGTCGACTGATAAGCCATGTAGTAGTGTCTGTAGACTTGCTTCTTTTTCATGCTTTATTTTGAGGCTAACAGAAAAGCGATTCTTTTGAGAGTTTTAACATTTTAACTTGAGCCCTTAACAATCCTTGATCATACTTGGGGTGGTTGAACAGACACACTTGACAATGATAGAATACACAAACAAACACTGGGCAGATTAGCCAGATTTGTTTTTATTTTGGAAGACAATTGACAGAGGGATAAACTAGCCTGTGAAAACTGGGAGCTGTGGGAGACTTTTTCTACTTGTTTTTATCATGAAGAAAAAGATTGTTTTTCTTTCTCAAAATCATTGACAGCTAGCTGCATGTAGCAAGAAAATACCAAATTCAAATTTATGTAAAATCATTAGATCAATATTTGAAATATGTATTAAGGAAATTTTAATAGCATATGTATATGTAATATGGGTTGGGGGCTATTCAAAACACTTTTATATTTAAGCAATTTTGGGGCTGTATTCAATACACTTAGGTTTACTGCTATTCACTATTGTATATGAGTTTAGCAACCAGCACACTAATCATAAACTCAGAATAATAATTTTGTGTAAAATGTTTATTTTAATAGCAGTTTGTGAAGGTGCATCCAGTAAATGATGAAGATCTATTTAATGAATTGAAGTAAGGTGATGTTACACAGGAAAACAAATCCATTCGCATTTAGGAAAGAGCTGGTAGGTGATGGGTGAAAATTGGGCTCAGGACGGTGTTGACAGTCAAAAGAGCAAACCACACACTATAAACAAATGTCACAGGCATATCAGAAAAAAACAAATGCAAGTACAACAAGCTTAATGCAATGAAATTATTTAATACTTAATCGACTATCATGTGGCTGCAAATAAATAAGTTTAATCAGACACAGTGTCAAGGGCTTAGGCCAAATGAACTCCTGAAGTGAACAATTGCCTCATTTGGATACCCTGTTTTAAGAAACTTTAACCTACAGGAGATGGACAACTGTCAAAATTGGACACCCAGATATTTGAAAATTGAAGCAAAATGACCATTTTGAACTCCATACTTGTGATTTCTGGCTGAGCCTCTGAGCAGAATGTAAATGTCTGAATATCTGATTGTCCTGATACTGATTGTTTGTTTGTTTGATTGGTGTTTAATGTTGTACTCAAGGGTATTTCAGTTATATGACCAAGGATTGTCCACTTCACACTGTACACAGCCTTATTACAGTTGAAAACCGGAGGAAACCTCATAAAAACCACCCCCGCGATTGCCGGAACCACAGCATGTGACTCGCTTATATACCTGATGGTCAAAAGGCGGACTCGAACCCGTGATTGGTAAATCGAAGCATGTTCAGTTCAAGAAGTGCACTTGCTACCAGTCCCGATACTGATCTTAAATGTACAAACTTCCATAAGATCATAGTTATCAGTACCCTAAATGCTGCAACTCCAAATAGCAAATCTAGATATATAATATGTATATATAGATATCTCCCCTTTTAAAAATTAAAAAATGAAAAATAAAAATATTTGTTCCTGGAGTTAATTGTGACTTGCACTTCGATGCATTGAACTGAAGGTATCAATTTGCCTAGTATTTTCGTGTAATGTTCCAGTTTGAATGAAGCGCGTCACTTATTAACCACTTATATAATGGGTTAGAATTCGGGACTGGTTCTGCCATGAGCCTCTGTATCTCAGTCAGTAGAATGTTAGACATGTAACCCAAAGGTCCCAGGTTCAAATCCCCATGGAGGCAAGCAAACTTTTTTCTTTTCATTTATTCAATACTTAAATACACAAGGTAAACTAACTAAAAGTGCATACAAAATGAACATGTACCGGTAATGTTAACCAGTATATATATACAATTATAGTTTATAACATAAGGAATGTATTGTTCATTGTAATTGTCTTGGTAATTAGTGATTTATAAATAATTGTAGAAGAGTAAGTATATTCTTTAAAACCCTGTTTAAAGCCAATTCATGACTGTTTCAATATAAGCAGTTCTAACATACATTATGTTCATATTTTCTTCTATTTTTTCTTTTTTAATTCTTGTTTTTGACTTTATTTTATAAGTTTTAAAAAATTTAATAGATTTATTCTCTAAAAAAAATGTAAGCTATGTAGGCCTATGGACACTATTTCTCAAGCAAGCTTGAAAATAATAACAACCCATTATGTATTAATATATTGTCTGTATTTTCAGGGTGAGAGGAAATTTAATTAAATACAGCTAGTTACGTAGATTTAACTCTAAATCTGTGTATTTTACTGTTAAAGATGTGAACCATATTTTACGGCCCTGGCTGCTTCAGCCTACATAATTCACAAGATTCCAACATCATGCACATTGCTCTGCTAAGATTCACCTCAAATATCTCATCTTTGTCATCCTATGGTATTTTAGCTAAGGAATCCTCAGCGATCTCAACCCAAGATTAGTCAAAACACAGGCTAAATAACAGTCAATTTAGCTGCGTCCTTGGTATCGTCAAACTGAGTAATTCTCATGATACTATACTAAGCCAGTAAAACATACAAACAAAGAACTCACCAACATCCAGGAAGCATTCGCCTCTGCAACAACGCGTAACGACAGACAATAGATTTCCAGAGAGACTCATGCGGCTGTGTTGATTTCAGTATCGAAACTGACATCTGGCCTGCGGCCTTGTTTTGACAGCACGTGTCCCGAGCCTTGTCAGATCAAACAGCGTTAATATCCACCGTTAACCAACAAATATACTGTCTTATTCTAAATAATAAAGAAATAAAATACCGCCTAGTTAACGCTATCATTTAACACACTTACCTAGCACACAGACCATAATTTTCTTCCCCCGCTGTAGATTCTTTAACACAAAGAGCAGGCAGTCTGACAGTATTTCTCTCCGATCGTTAAACTTAAAGCATGGCCAACTCGCTGTCTGCAGATAACACACGACTCAACTGTCAGCTCGTGCACAGCGCATGCGTTCACCGGGCTTCTTTGTGTACCGTAATTCTGGTAGCTTTAGGCCTACTTGTTTATTTAATCACCATACGCAATCGGATATTTTTGTCTATGATTCTATCAATTTAAATGTAGGAAATGTAGTTTTATCAATAATAACTCGGTACATTCAATAACGAACGGATTTTGAAAACATCAGTGATAGGGTTTCGAAGTCCTATCTGTTTTAAATCTGGCATATCCTTTTATAACGTTGGGTATTGCCAGAAGTCCATTAACTTTCTTCTGGTATTGCGAATATGTAGATCATTCTGTCATGTGTTCGTATTGCGTGATTTCCCGAGCTGGTCATTTTCTCTCATTGTAATTGACGTCCAGAGAACAAGTTACAAATAAATTTAAAAAACATTTAAAAAATCCATAGGCCTATAGATCTATGTTATATATATATGGAATAAGGTGTAGGGATTTTATTAGTAACTTGTGCCATGTTAATTGCTGAATTAAACAACCTTAAGTCGTTATATAACGTAAGTTAAATAATTTACCTTCGGTCGTCATATTAGTGAAATAACCTTCAGTCGTCATATTAGTGAAATAACCTTCAGTCGTCATATTAGTGAAATAACCTTCAGTCGTCATATTAGTGAACTTATCTTGGTTATAAGTATAGATTAATAAGTCTATACAGCAATCAGACATTCCCCATATACTTGCCGTGGTTCATATACATGTATATATTTTTAATATAGAGAAAGATCACTTGCTGGCCCTAATCGGGATTCGAACTCAGGGGCCGGTTGCTCGAAGGACTATTAACTTTAATTTAGTCACGCCATGTTGCAGGTCTATCTCTGACCCGGTATTAGCGATTTAATCTTTCGAGCAACTGGACCCTAGGATCGCGCAGCGGTCACAGGACTAACAAGACTAACCAACATGCATGACCAGCGCTCACATTTAGATCACTTTGTTTAACTCAAAATATATAACTTGGGTATAATTTAAGAGTATATAGTTTTTAAAAAATATTTGTACACATCTTGTTTAGCAACTAAAATGAAGTTCATATCTGATCGGATATAAGGATTCTCATGCCTTTAAGAATGCCTATATATTATGATGGGGTATTAATTTTAATAAAGCATATAAGCTTATTATAGCTATAATCATGATAATGAATACCTCTGATATCTATAATATAACACGTAAAAGTATAATCACGGCTCCGAGGAAACATAATGAATAAATTAAGACTGAACGTTTCGGCTTATTGGCTAAATCATCGTCAGGAGTATAATGACGATGGTCTGGGGCCAGTTGCCCAAAAGGTTTAAGTCGCTATAATACAAGATTGAATCGCTAATAGCGGATAACATAGAAAACTTCATTCAACAGGACGAACATGCATCATCTTAAAGTGGATACAATGTAGTAGCACTACGAGCGACCGGCCTTGGGATCAGTTGCTCGAAAAAGCTAACACCAGATTAAATAGATATACTAGTGGATAAGAGATACGCCTTCAGCATGCATGGCATGGCGTCATCTATAATAGCGGATTAAATTTAAAAGCGCTTCGAGCAAACTGCCCCTGTGTATTTCTCGTCCGATTTCATCGTATAAGATATATAGAAATATAGATTTATATATATAGAAACTTCAAATTTGTCGCATTTTAAAGAGGACAACATTTGATAAAAGTATAAACAATTGTTCTGACCGATCTTTTGCGTCATAATAATGGGCTTATAAAATTGTTTTTGTCAAAATAAACCCAAGGGCCTAACAAGACGAAAAAGAACGAAATCGCGCTGTTTACGAAATTACGTTTCGTCATGTATTCTTATATTTTAAACTTATAGTCATAATACTGACATAAACCATTGAGTATATAAATTTAAAAAATTCGGATGGCGTCAGGAAGCGATGGAGTGATCGCTTCAGAAAACTCTCACTCTTAGCCTGTTGTTGTTATCCTTTGATCATGAGTCTCCGAAATTTAATTGCGTTATAGCAGTATAACATGTGCCCATATCCGGATACTATATAAATCATACAGCAATACATGTTTGGAAAACGGTGGAAAATCAGCGAAGAAAAACCGTGCTCAATGAATACTTAAACCGCTTGAAGCTTTCAACAGAAGCCGTAGTTTTTACTTTCAGGGTTTTTAAGGACTCGAATGAAATGCCACAGCAAAAGCTGAGCTGCACGGGCTTTTTAGACGCTCATCAATTATTACAAAGTCTCGTTTAGTGCCCGTACAAATGTTTCACTGAAATTGCATTGTTCTTTAAGCAAAGAAAAAATAAAGCGAAACAGCTTTATTTAGTTTCCAAAAATGCCTTGGTTAGAATGTCATTACTATAACTGCCTAACCTGGACGGCTCATTATTGCAAGGTGGTTCACAGTTACAAGTGCGCAACTAAAAAATATCTAATTAGTTATAAATTGATAAATTTGAATGCGTTTCTTGTATAGCAAAAACGCTTGCATCACAACCAAACATGGTAAAAGCTAGGTATAGGTTGTATTACACCTTTAGTAATAATATTTCACTTAAATGATGACATATCGTGTATTTTAAACTGTTCCTTGCTTAAATACGGCGAAAAACAGGAAAGAAACTCCGTAAAAAATAAACACCCCGGAGCCACATGGGTTAATCGAATACAGTTCAAATTTGTCGCATTTTTTTAGGTTAACAATGTGGGCAACAAAATACTGCCTCGTTGTTTATAACGTGTGTCCTGTAATTGAGATCGTGGATGCTTTTATTTCAGATATCTACAAAAGAGTTCCACTCATCTTTCTATTTTACATAAGTGAAAAAGATTTCCACATATGTAGAATAAAGGCTTATTTTAGATATGTCGAATTCTTTTTCACATATGTTGAATTCTTTTCTACAAAAGTGAAATTCTTTTCAACATATGTTAAATAAACAATTAATTTTACATATGTGGAAAAGAATTTCACATATTTTGAATATTTTGAATTCTTTTGGACCACATATGTTGATTTCTTTTCCACATATGTGAAATTCTTTTCCACATATGTAAAATATCATTTATTTTACATATGTGGAAAAGAATTTTGCCAAAGACCTATGTGGAAAAGATTTCAACATATGTGGAAAAGAATTCAACATATGTCGAAAAGAATTTCACATAGGCCTATGTGGAAAAGAATTCAACATATGTGGAAAAGAATTCAACATATGTAGAAGAAAGGTAGAAATGATAAAACAGCTTGCCATACACATGCTGTTGTTTTTTGTTGTTGGTTTTTTGTTCCAATTTCCCGAAAGAAATCTTTTGTACTTTATATGATTTTCTCAGATTGCACAGTAAAAAATGTATATTGGAATTGGTTTAATTAAAATTTCCAAAAGATGAGGTAAATTTTTAAGTTGAAGTGGCAATTCGATCTTCTTAATAAACCAGGTCCTCACCTAATTTCCATTTTGTAATCCTGAGAATACAAGCCTTTTCCAAAATGGATATACACACATAATGTTATATTCTCTGTCATGGAGAATAATGGGCTTTACAGAATAACTGTCAAAATCAACCCAGGGGGCCAGCATGGTGTTAAATATTTAAACTCACTTTTAGCGAGCAAATACGGAAAAATGTATTTTTGGTATTGTACAGTATGTCGTGAAACTTTTACATAAATTGACAAATCCACAAATATAGTAAGTTATTTAATAAGTTTAAATATGACTGTTTGAGTTGATTTCATGACTACAACGCAAATATTAGCTTTAAATGTGCATGGCTGTCCTGAATTAGGTTCGTGTCCAAACCGGAATCAAGCGTGCCATGTAAGCCAATATAGACGACGATCGGGCGAAATATTCTTAGTAATGAAATTAAAATTTGCTATCTCGCAATAGAATAATACGTATTTGGGCTACCAAAACCAGTGAACAAGACGTGCCTTCATTAAAAATTATTTCCTGACGTTCTATGTTATTTAATCATGACTCTCTGGTGGTACAAAGAAAGAAATATTTCATATGAATTGTGAATTTGTATGTGTTTTAATTCGAATCTTAATTTGTCAGAGTTCTTCCAAGTGTAAGTGTATGCCTTCACCACAGGCTTACAGTTACAGATCTAGACACTTTGGAGCTCCTTTCGTATACTGCAGGGGAAGTTTCTTTTCAGTATTGCATCGGGTCTTGTGCAGAACTGCTTCAGAGCTTACCTTTTAGTATGCAGCAGCGGGATTTTATTTTAAGGACCATGTGAAAGGCACTGAAGTGACTAACACCATAATCAATCACTAATAGCAGATTAGAGATAGACCTTCAACATGTCGTGATGTCATCTGATAGCGGATTAAATTTAACAGCGCTTCGATCAACTTGTCCCGCCTTTGATTAAAACCGGAAGACGTCTTACCCGATGACTTGCGCACAGCCCGCTTAGTCATAAACCAGGACCATTTTAATGTAGTGATATTCGCAAAAAAGGCGTAAATTGTACGGTCGTCGTCACCGAATAACAGCTGAATAAACACATACTTAATTAATTTAAATTAAAAAATCTTAAATGGATTCAACTTTATTTTTTTGTAAGCTAAACCGCACATGAACAAATACTGCATCAATTGACAAGTCAAGTTCTTTTGTCAATGTTGATGCCATTACCAGCTGTTATGTTATTATTATTGTATGATATGGATCCGCAGGCTCTTCCAACCAAACCAAATAAAAGGGAAAGAAAGACACAAAAATAATTGAATACAACGCTCGTTTTATGCCAATAAACAGCTGTTCTATGGTTAATCGAGGTACATCCCCACGTAGCCTTACATACTATAAATTGTATAGTGTAATTATACACACTTGATTTATGAATTGAGCCTTGGCGACGTAAAATTTGGGATTTAACAAAAGAAAAATCGAAGTTGGATTTAATATTGAACTATGTCTGCACGAATCTCTATATACACATATAAGCCTTCAAATTCTCAACATAGACCAATAATACCATGAATACTTGTTTAACAGACTATTATTTCGCAGTTTATTTGACTGTGACATCGATTTTGCTAGAGGTTAGATAAAATGTTATAGACGAACGGCAACACCGTGAGAACCGTGGCACGGAAAGGAGGAATTTGTTCCAGTACAGAATAGGAGGATCTTATTCCAGTACCGTGCAGTTGGATTTGAATGCATACTAGTAGTAGAGGAAGAGCAGCTGAGTTAGTATTTGTTAGTACATAATAAGGGAACGTTTGTGCGTTACCATGTAGTAAATGATTACTACATATTAACGTGAGGGGTGCCATTTTGGCACCCCTCACG
>JARFOD010002156.1:0-11798 GCA_031763545.1 Mopalia muscosa | reverse complement strand
TGACGGTGAGCCTAACGCAGAGGGGTATGCTGAGAGAACGGAAACGAAATGAAACGTACCTCCTGCGCAGGAGATTGGTTCGCGGTATGTTGTAATTCAGTTTGAGTTTTAGTAAAGACTTAGCAGCTTTAAAACGGATCTTTGTCGTTCTTACTAAATTTTACAGTATATAGAAATGAATCTGTTTGATATTTACTGGCCCTTAAAACCGTCTATAATTCCGTTTATTTTAATAGCGGAAAGCTTTCCTTTGAATCAATTTAAGATGGATTTCAATGCAAGTTGTATGCGCTCATTGTTAACATTGCAATGCGGCAAAATGCACCCAGAGTGTACCTGGAGATTACATTGATCCTTTTGTCCGGTTCAACTGCAGTGGAAAACCTCACAATATTAGTTCATAGTTAATACCATTTTTATATTAGAAATATGAAAAGCTAGTTAAATTCCTAAAATAAAAATATATTAATCAATCATAAACACGATACCCCATACTCCGCTAATGTATAAAACAAACTTACTACTTAACTTTCTATATCTCGAATGTTTCTTCATCTATGTTTCACTTCCTTACCCTGTTCCCTATCAATTTCCGTACACTCTAGGCAAAATATGGCTCTAATGGAACCTTTAGTTATTTAGAATTTAGAAGTTCTTAGTTTAAAACCTCCCCAAAAACGAAAGAATATAGTTTTTTTGAATAAATATGTTAATACTGTAGGCGAATCATTTGTACCCCTGTGACTGTAATGTTTGCAAATAATGTTATCCAGAGGTTTTGGGTTTAGCTGTGTTTTCTTATCATTTTCATTCTTTCTCTCTGAATGAAAATGATAAGAAAACAACACTTAGGGAAAGTTATTTGAAAGCGTTTCAGCCTCAGGGGGTCAATTGATTCCCCAAAGGCATTTGAATACTTTTTACAAAGATAAATAAAATAACATGTTACATCTTATTTTGAACACGACACAGGACTCTGACTTATTGTATATACACTATTACCAATCTGTATTGTTTATTAAAAGAATTGTATCTTTTTCTACGGTTTCAGGAGTGCTTCATATTGCCCCGATGTTTCGTGTCATTCTTCACGAGATGCACAAATCATATTGCCCTTCATGTCATTTTTCACAAGATGCCCAAATCATATTGCCCCGATGTTTCATGCCATTCTTCACGAGATGCTCATATTCCCCCGATGTTTCATGTCATTCTTCACGAGATGCCCAATTCATATTGCCCCGATGCTTCATGTCATTTTTCACGAGATGCCCAAATCATATTGCCCCGATGTTTCATGCCATTCTTCCCGAGATGCTCATATTGCCCCGATGTTTCACGTCATTCCTCACGAGATGCCCAAATCATATTGCCCCGATGTTTCATGTCATTTTTCACGAGATGCCCAAATCATATTGCCCCGATTTTTCATGTCATTTTTCACGAGATGCCCAAATCATATTGCCCCATGTTTCATGTCATTCTTGACGGCTGTGTCATTGGTTTTAGGGGCTCGAATGGTGTGAAACGCCGCCATGCCCAACTGACATCCACTTAAATGAAGGCGATGACCTCCAACAATTACGCTTACATTACATATTATTATTGGCATCTCGCAGGTACGAATCAGGATTCCAACAAAACCCAGTGTTTTAGGATTTCATGGTGATAATGCCGTCATGGTTAAAGCTGGTGTGTGTGTAATCGAAACCGGTTTGAGGTTAAATCACCTCCCCAAGAGGAAAAAAGATTGCTGACATAAACCAGGTTTTTAAAAAAAAATATCTTCCATCTCCATATAGATCAGCATTGTCATAATTTAACATCAGAACGGCCTTGTGACTTGTCTGAGATTTTCTGGAGCGACACTTAGATGGCCGCCTGTACTCCAGACAGGCACATTTTTCGTCTGACCTATTAGCTTATATTCAGGCAGGACACTGTCGTATCAGTTCAACATGTACTTATTAAGGAATAATTTAACCCAGTGTTGCACAGTTTGTTGTAAAGAAAAGATAAGTGAAATAAGTCTAAACTTGCCCAGATTCTAACCAAAAGTTGTGGCGAATCAACAAAACAAGCTATTTAACTACATTAACTGATTCCAATAGGATGAACACCTCAATAGCCATACACTATAACCTGATCTCTATGCGTGACATCTTTCATGTTCAATAAATTCATCAATTTGACAACTGTTATATGTACGGCAATGGTAGCTCTAAAAATACAGTAAATAATGTTCAGAATGATGAAGTAGGTCGGGATTTATTTCTTTACAGATCAGTACACGGTTAAGCATGGTCACATTTGCGTGTCTGTTCATTGTCGTGTTTAAAATCATACAGTCGTATTTCTTCTTTTTTTATCAAACATTGGCATTTGCACATAGACCGGTTGATGGAAGGTGTACGATTTCAGACGGCCAATAAAAATCCACGGGGTATTGTCATAAGCGAAGTTTAATATCCGGCGTAAAGCAATGTTCGTGATGCTTAAGGTACGATTTCCGGATTTTCTTTTGACAGTTTACGTTCGTCAAATTAAATATGCAAACGTTATGCACGGAAAAATTGCACGACTGTGAAATGATCGGGCTTTAAAATCACATTTATTATTTTGTTTCATACGAAATATTGCACTGGCTCACTTGGGTATTAATCTTCAGATTGGGTGTTACCTTTTCTAGCCGGATGTTATGTGTGTTTTTAAGGTAAACATGTTTCCACCTTAATATAAATAGTATTTTATAATAATATAAATATAAAAACAGTGTATACTAGTACATGTACATGCCTCCAAAATGGGTGTAACACTACATACCTGAGAATAAATATATGTACACGTGAAGAAGGGATTCCTCATTTAACACTAAAAATCTCTTACATGTTGTTAATTTTTTAAACTCTTGAAATCTCTAATGGTAGAGATTCACTTCAATTATTTATATGAAAATCGGTCCCAGACAGCCAAGCACCAGCGAAATGATAAGTGCCTGTCTATAGTCCAGGCAACAGTTTAACTAGAGTCATTGACAGTAAACTATACTTGAAACCATTTTCACATGGACATTTCATGGTTTACGATAGTGATCAGATAAAAATGGTACAAACGAAAAACAGAAGCCTGTAATCTTTGGTCAACTAAATTGAGAATAGACATTCAGGTTTAAACTGTCGGATCTACAGGTCTCGTGACGTAGGCACTTTTTTTTTTTTAAAGAAAGACATTTGATTGGTTAATATGTGTGGAGCTCTTCTGTTTAATGATAAAAGTACCTAAACATGGCCGCGGGGATAAATTTGACTGTAGTTTGTGCATTACTAGCATAATTGAACACAATAAATGATGCCCATTTTACCTATATGCATTAGGTTGCAGAACGGAGTATCACTTTAAGTTGTAATGGGATGGTTTTTCATAATTATTAAATTAAATTAAATTGAGACGGCTTCATATCAGATGTGGAACATTGATAAATATGTACTCATTGCACCCGTGATATGTTACGGTGAACGTGGCTCCTCTACAGGTGCTGTTCAGTTTGCACCAAACAAGCAACATCTCTCTAGGGAGTAATGAACCTCCACGGTGTTATGGATTTATTGGCTATTAGTAGTTTTTTGATCCCTCACAATCTGCTCGAGTTAAGATTTGGCCGCTTTATATCTTCATCCAGAACTACGTTTTTGTATTGCACGGAAACTGAGCTATGAAGCACAAATGTTAGTTGTAGATTTTAATTGTGTAAAGAGGTTGATCACTCAAAAAACAGACAGAAAATCGATAAACGTTTCTAAACCAATCGTTCATCAGATTTATGTTCGCTGGTAAATATTGTTATTGCATTAATGGTGTCAGAGGAAAACTGTTTCAGAATGGTCATTTATTTCCTAAGGTAGATTAGTTAATGGCATTGATGGGAATCCCAAGTTGGTCAACGTAGGGTTACCAATCAATCAATCTCACCAAGCGATCACCTTTAAATATTTCTTCTAGTACTGCTATTAGTAGTAACACTTTTGTGTTGGCACTAATAGCTTGACTAGGAGAGTATTTTCCATACATTTGGTCTTTAGCTTATTTATTCTTTTTTGCATTAAAAAGTCTAGAATGTAGATCTTTTCGTGGGCTGCATAGTTTCCAATTTACGCTGACATTTTCTATGTAGTGTTCAAATCTACATAATCATCTTCTAATGTTTACTCGCAGCACCCTTGGAAACCTTGTTTCGAATCGGAAGTTCACTTTACCGAAGTCTCTTGAGAGCTCGTGAATATTTAAGAAGGGATATTATCAACATAACCAATTTTATACAAGGCACTGAATATACCGGCTATATGGGTTTTTACGAATTATGCATCGTTTTGATCAGACCACTTCTGTTACAGGTGACTCGGTTATCGGTTGTTGAACTACAAACTAAGAAGATGTTTCTATATATAGATCAACAATTTATCACACCACAAAGACGTCTATTATTGCGTTGTATCACTATCGTCTCGCGAGTGTTTCTCAAGTTGATCCAATCTGTTCCAGTTAAGGGTAACGCTTAACTAGGTTCTTTACAGAATTACATTTCTGTTGTACATAGCAACCGACCTCTGAGACAGAATTCTTGAAAAAAAAAAAATACTGAAATTAATAAAAAAATCTTCCGATAAGAATTTCTGCTTGTACTGTGAAACAATCGGCATAGTTAACATTCTCTGTGAAAAGGACGTTAGTATGTGCACTTGGTGATTTCTTAGCTGGTTTAGAGGACCAACCGTCCACTTTGACACACTATATGCATGGTTGTTACAACTATATATCGACGTGATATGAATGCATTTAACGTCAATATCAGCCATTATCAATTTCAATGTCAATGCTATATGAAAAATTAGTTGCACGGATTCCCGAAAATAATTTACTTAAACAATAAAGGGTTATGGGTAATGTATATGTATGTGTGTGGAGGAGGGGAAGGTGGGTGTGTATATCCCAGAAAACGCACGCAGCATGCACAGTAGTTTTATTTTTTTGCGCATCTGTTAAGGTTCAGGCCAGAAGTAAACTCACAACCTATGTGCTGAGAGGCACGACAGTTTGAGTGGCGTGCCCTTACCGACGGAAACTATTGTGGCATGATCAGGAATATCATTATGCTTTAATTATGCCTTCAATATTCGCCTATTTTTTCTTCTACAATTATTTAATGACTAACTGATTTGTGGAGATACTGTATTTAAGTGAACTGGTTGACATTTTTCTGGCTCGGATTTAATTCTCACAGACACACACTCTAGTAGCTTGCACGACCGAAGTTGGGCTTATCTGACGTAATAACGTCCTTCTACACCTCACTTTGTTTTAGAAAATCATCTAAATATCTAAAAAAATATTTGGTGCTACCCATGGCTAGCCGGTTGATACATTTCGCACAAGCCGTCATGCCTTTCTAACTTTTCATCTATAGTTGCGACAATGGTCGTTCTCCGTGCAGTGAATTATGCATGAATTTAAACCTTTTTTGTGTGTTCGTTTGTTTGCTTGGTGTTTAACGTCGTACTCAAGTGTATTTCACTTATATGACGACGGATTGTCCATTTCACACTGTACACAGCCTTATTACGGTGGAAAACCGGGATGAAATCTCGTAAAAACCACCCCCGCGATTGCCGGAGCCACAACAATGTGACTCGCTCATATACCTGATGGTCGAAAGGCGGACTCGATCCTGTGAACGGTAAATCGATGCATGTTCAGTTCAGGAAGCGCACTCGCCACCACTGAGCCACGACCGCGGGCATGAAATATAGCAGATTTACTACCAATCCAAAACTTCTCAGACAGAAAAACATTCTAACATTTTAAAGACGAAAATCAAACCTACCATCTTTGGTTGAATATTTCACAGGGTCGACTCATCCACTTACTATGAAGTAGACAAGGTAGGCGAGGTGCCCCGCTGGCACAAACATTGACTGTAGAATATTTATAGAGAACAACATTATATAACAGTAATCTAGGTGAGCACACACTTTTTTATTCAAATCAATTGATATAAAAAGCGCTAGTTTTATTATTTATATATATTTTTCTTTGGGGTTTGCATATTTTGTTTTTTTATATGTCAATTTTTTAATTTATTTTATATTACCAGAAAGCATTGGATGGCTTACGTTAGACAAAATATAAATCCCTAGCATCCACTGACGACTCCAAAACAAATATAATGCTATTATGTTTTAACATAGTTGTTTCTTTTACAAATAAGGTTAATTATTTGTGGAATATTTATACATGGCATGCATGGGGTTCAGCAAAAACATATTTTAAAAATTACTTGCGATAACTAGGATCGGATATTAAACGCCAAGAAGCAGTAATGATAAATTATCTGTTTAGACCAAGTCTATCAATAAATAATACAGGACGGCAGATTGGGTTCCTTGTCCTTATTGTCAACTAAAAAATTAGGAGCATACCGCGTCATAGAGATGAGATTTATGATGACTCATATTTGATCAGGATGTTGATCTGCTTAGTAATAAAAGTTCGCTGATATATGGTAACGAATAAATTTTGTGATTTTTTAAAAAGTGAAGATTAAGAGCTTTTTCGTTATTTTTGAATAACACTTTCTAAGTTTGAGCAGATTCTAGTTCAGACAATTCTGTACGTTGAAACACGTCCGTGAATCTACTGCTGCTGGCGATTTACTGCTGGCGATTAGGTGCCTAACTCTGAGGGTGGTGGGTTCGATTCCCTGACGGGTTTCGAACTGCAAAATTATTCCAAAATAACGAAAATACCGTAATATATTGTAACCTTTAATAGAAAGCCTCTAATTAAAGGGAGCGGTACTGCACATAATCCACCGAGCAATCGCGACATTCAACAGACCACTCGCGTACTGCTCTACATTTTGTTGACGCTATCAGATTAGATATCGGATTATTCGGGCAGCGAGTTGTTCAAACCTTTGATAGAAGTTATTAACTGAAATTACCTATACCGGGTACCTCTATTTCATCTCATCTTACGTTTTGTCTCGGTGATCCAAAGCTTATTACGCTGCATACTACATAACATCATGTTGTGTGATTCTGTTCACACCGTTCAACGATAATAATGTAGAGAGATTCTGGCCTGTTAGACATCAAATCTATTCAGGTGACAAACATGAATTTGTTCCCACACAATTCAATATTTATGCATAACCTGGACTTTTCATGAACAAGGACTATCCCTATATTTTTACTTTCATGTACGACTTGTCAATAAAAAGCGGAAATTAATCTTAGCGGCTTTTACATCAATGTACCTCGATATCAAATCACAACCTTTTATGATGTAACAAATTATGTATTAAAAAATCTCTCGCTTTCCTTTTGACTTTGTTTATAGGGTCATGGAAATAGTGCTCTTTCAGCCAGCTGTCATCAGCCAGATGCCGCCAGCAACATATACTGTTAATCTTCTTTATGAGCATACCGTGTGTATTCGGAAAGTTTTAATCAAATGGTAAAAAGGGTGTACTGCAAATGGCTGCCATCTACTCAATACGGCTACCCATGGGAAATGGTTCTTTGTCGATAACCTGATCACAATAGGGCGCAAACAGGTCAACGTTACGTGACCCAGAAAATTTTATATCCAATCCCCAGATGGAACTGCTTGAGCTGTAATCGCTATGACCATCTTCCATAATACGACCAATCCCACATGGAAACACTTTATTTCTGGTTTCTTCCTACATCATCGTGTCTCTAACACAAAGCTGATAAAGTTTATCAGCTTTATGTAAAACTATGGTAAACAAATGTGATCAACGAAAGTTATACAGACTGGTCTGACCGTGTGCCAGGTGGTTAATCGGTTGATATAATCTCCAGTAATAGTCTGAGAATGGATCTCTTCACACAAGACCCACCTTAACACGGTTAAATTGCTCTTAGGTCTTCAACAGTGTAACGGGTGAGTAAGGCATACAAATATAAATGTCATCCAGGGAGACTCTCTGACAAACTATTTTACAACGATAGGAACACACAATATTATATTTACCCTGGTGACTTCCACATTGAAGAACAAACCTAACAAGTTTATGCACCTAATTATATAACGTCTATTGAAAAACAAGCATAACGGTACGTCAGACAAGTATAACTGCTGTTTAGTGTATTGGGACAAACTGCCCGAATAACCGTTCAGCTTTAATATATCTGCATGGGCACCGCTGTTTATTGTCCCATAAAGTCCCATTTATACAGCTATTTGGTTTACCCGAACTTTAAATAATTGATAGGTCCTTGAGCGCAAACGACGAATCCCCTGCTTATCATTTCCGAGAAGAAAAGCTTTGACAGATAATTGACCTTTCAAAACTGCAATATCTGCTTTAAACAACACCAAGTGACATGGCATATCCACTGTCAGCTGAGAACTGTTTCCTTCTGAATTTATAAACGGCAATACAATTAACTTTGTCAAATCACACACACTTTGATTGTAAAGCTTCGTGCGAAAACAAAACCATGAGATTTAGAGACATCTGGATGGTAAAGCTGTTTCAATTTGCCATTGTGGATGTGATGGTTGAAAAGCTGCCTTTACCTGATGAATTGCCCTGTTGGTTTTCGACTTTGTTCAACATACTCAGTAATACTCAGTTCTGGTTTTGTTGAACATACTCAGTAATACATCTGTGTATGCCATTGTATAGTCTCATTGCCCACGTGACCAATGGCAATTGGGGGGGGGGGGGGGGGGGGGTAAAGGTTAAACCGGATTTTCTGTTTCTTCCTACTAGAAGTTTTTGTTTTTATCAGTATCTCATTTGTGAAAGAAAAAAAAATCGATAAACCTCAATTTCTGTTTAGGATATATATAATACAAGCAAAATTCAGTTTTCAGTTTCAAGACATCCGACGTTAACGTCTTATACATGTATGTATATCGAGTAAAACTTCAAACGTGTTTCTGGTAGTATGATGGGTATTAGTAGGGAATATTTACAGTGTTCTGTTATTTTATGATCATACTTCATTAGTTCAAACAGATTCTAGTCCAAAGGATTTTGCCGGTTAAAAATCCTCCTGGAATCGAACCCACGACCCCAGAGTTAGGCACCGAATCACCAGCAATAAATGACGACCAACTAGACCACTCCGCCACCCGACTATAAAGAAAGCGGTATCTTAAAATAACGAAAACACTTCTAAAAGATGTCGGTTAAGTTAGCACACGATTTGAAACCGCACATAGCTTTGTTGTCAATAGTTAAAAACAGGAGGCATGCCTATCGTTGATTGGTTCCTTCAAAACCTGGTTAACGATGGAAAAAGAATCGAACCATTGATCCAGTATATAAATACTGCTTTATCAAACAGAACATCTTGTTTTATAACTTTTATTACAGGTAAACATTTGCGAACGTGCACCAATTGTAGCCTTCAATGAAACAAGGCCAGCCTCTGCTTTACAAGAAAACAACTTTCGTGTGAGCCAAGGAGAGATATAATTGTCATTGCCCCCACATTGTAGCAACATTAATATTATTTCAATGCCTCGACACAAATCATGCAATGTCATGTTTTTCTTAATGCCCCTTGGCGTGTTTTCCACGATTTAACACGACAAAATGAGACAAAAGGTTTCTCAACAGCAATTATTCGATTTAAAAAAATTCGAATGATATGTTTGATAGGAACTTCAGACTAACAAGATTTATAATGAAATAGAGGGCGCATGGTATGATGATTTAGCCGTACCAGGCCGCATACACGTGATTCCAGCCTATCGCTTTTGTATCTGGTATTCCAAGGAGTAGTGATTTTCCAATGGTATCTGAGGTGGAGTTTGGCTTGTAATACATACTCCCCTATTTGGTTAGTAATTCCAAACTTTCCCGCGATTGATGATGACAAAATGGCGTTTTCTTGGTCTAGAGATAGACAACTCGTACTGCAACAGAATGGGTCTTTGATAGTCCGGTACCCCACTCCTACTTGCTTAGCATTGTGGGAGACGGCCACACAGATCGGGGGTTTTCGGCATCAGAATATCTGCCAGTACAAGCGTGAAATTATATTCAATACTGCGTTAAAAAAAAAGTCAAACAATTAAATGCCATAAAAGTATTGAATCATCTGGAAGTAACAACTGCTAGTCCCATTCTCACCATTGAAACAATGTAGCCACAAACAAATTTCGATTGGTGAATATAGCTGCACGTATTTATAAAATGTATACGCAAAAATACTTCTATAATGTTACATAGTAAAATTTAAATTATGGAATCATCTCAATTATCTGACCAACATAGTACAAATAAACAAATGAAACTCGGTTAGCTGGTGTTCATTCAGAGTGCGGAGACGAGGGGGGAGGGGTTCTCGCGTGATCCGATCATCGGTCATGTAACACCTTTTATATAGTATCTCATTTGAACACTGCTTGTAACTGTGGCGTGACGTATATTCACACCCACCAAACTTATTGATAAGGGTTTATCGGCCGCCATTATGTATGAGTCCCATATTCCTCTACTACATGTAATAACGTATTGGCGATCTGGCATCCGGAACTATGGATGTGTGTGGTCATTCATTTACATAGTGTCATTACTGGCATTGGACAATTACGATCTAAAAACTACAAATAAAATCATATATTAATGTTTTTTATTGAAATTACGGTTTTTGAACTTCGAGCTCACATACCACACAAATGACATTAGCGAAACAAACCGTTGTTAAACGTAAATAAACCTGAATCTGGTCTTAAAATGTTCATCGCTTTGGCATTGTGGAGAGCAGCAGCCTGACATGTCAATCCCGTAAGAGATAGCATAAACGAAGGATATTCCGAGTGTTGGCAGCAATGGCCGCCAGTGATTATCGGTTACAGGTCACTGTGAACATATTGTAACCAAAATTGTCCTATGCCATTTAACCAGCACTGGTGGCAACTTAATCCAGATTTAGGTCGCTGTGTGTTACCACAAGTGATCTTATCTCAGTCCGGGATATTGATCACTGTGAGCGAATAAGCCAGCACTGGTGGCAACTTAATCCAGATTTAGGTCGCTGTGTGTTACCGCAAGTAATCTTATCTCAGTCCGGGATATTGATCACTTTGAGCGAATAAGCCAGCACTCCCTGACTCGGAGTGAAGTAAGGAGCGAAGTAGCTACTTTCACAGTCTGGGTTATTTTCTTGCGAAATAACCAGCAATATTCGGACGTGAGCTATGGCAGTTGCTTAATACATATGCCCGTTATTAGTTATCGCCAAGATGTCGGATTGTTAATCAGCACACCACAGAAGAGGCTTGGCTATAGGTCACCGTGAGGGTAGTAGCAAGAGGCGTGCGCCAGTGTATAGGCCATTTGGAGAGCAGTGTAAAGCAGCAGTGGCCCCACAGAGATAAGGTTATATGTCACTGCGAGTGTTTGCAGCAATATCAGTAGTGGATTTTAGGTTACCGGGAATATTGGTAGCTCTGATCGCAATGCGGTCCTGATTAATGTAAGTGAAGTTACCAGAGGAGATTAACTGTGGGTCTGTTGAGTAGTAGCCAGCAGTGGCTGCCCAGCTTGCAGCTTACAGGTCATCGTGTGAGTAATGGCCAGTAGTGACTGCCCAGATTCCATGTTATAAGTCAGTAGGTCACTGTATGAGTAGCAGCCAGCAGTGGATGCTCAGCTTACAGCTTACAGGTCGTTATGTGAGTAGTATAGTAAGAGCAGCTGAGTTAGTATTTATTAGTACATAATAAGGAACGTTTGTGCGTTACCATGTAGTAAA
>JARFOD010002145.1:0-11798 GCA_031763545.1 Mopalia muscosa | reverse complement strand
TGAATAATTTGACATAATAATTATATTTCGGTTTATTAAATCATCATCCGGAATCAGCGCAACATAGGCTCCTGCTGATGGTTTAATAAACCGAAATATAGAAACTTTACATGCGTATCTTGTTGTTTCTCGGAGCTGTGACTTTGGTCTACAAACTAACTAGGTTAATTAGGTATTGATAGGTAGATGAGTCATTGAGGCTATTTTTTCAGCCACATATCCGTCTCGCTTATCAATATCGCAATATCATTAAAAACCATCTGTGTGTGTCAAAAATCCAAGTGACTTCTTGAAGTTGTTTTCTTGCTGATTTTTTCCTGTCTCCTACACCATTAATATAGACACTGTCCCCATGGCATGTTGCTACCTCCTACCCATTACAAGGACTGTCCCCCTGGCATTTCACTGTGTCTGCAACAATAAGATAGGCAATGCCCCAATGGATCTGTAGAGCCACAATCAGTGCTAAAACAACCTTCTACACCTTTGATACAGGCACTCCTCAGCTGGCTTTTTGTACTACATCTAACGTAATACTAGGACTCTGTCTGTCTGTCTTGAAATACCGCCTCCTGCACCATACAACTACTACCCCGCTGACTTTGTACCATCTCCTACATCATTGATATGTACAGGTCTGTCCTTCGTGCTTCATACACAAGTAGTACAGGTGTTGCTCTCTCAGACTGAGCTGACCTTCTGGGGCCAGTTGCTTTAAAGACGATTAGCCGCCTACACCAGATTAAATCTCTTATACCGCATTAGAGATAGACCTTCATGATGGTGTGACGTCATCTAAGTTTAATAGCTCTTCGAGCAACTGGCCCCAGACCTCCAAACCATATTATCTTTTCTCTTTGGAAACCAAGGTCCCTGTCAAATGCCATATTTTTTAGCAAACACTTTATTACATTAGTTTTCCAGTAACAGAACTAGCCAAGGAGCTAGTAGTTCAATATGTGTAATTTTTACTATAACCGGCTTTTTGATGGTATTAATATATATGTATTTTTGGTTTCTTTAGCCGTTAATATTCAAACAGTGTGACAATCTGTGTGCAATGTTTGGCCAATTGATCTTAAAAAACTCTTAAAGTATTAACCTGAGTAGTAAACCAAATTTAACTTACAGTGGCAATTTGCCCAAGATCAATAGTAAAAACAAGCCGGGAGAAATGTCGTGTTCAAACATGTTTAGCCAGGCCAGAATTGGCACATATTGTTCCTAAACTATCGTGGGACTATTGCAGTACTGGTCGCTTAGTCCTTGGTCACTACCAACAAGCCACAGTCTACGACAAGCGTAATACTTTAGGAAAACAAATCCGGCTTCTTTTCAGGGGTAGCAATCTTTATGATTTGTTTCTGTAATATTGTTCCACAGATTAATGCACAGCACGTTTTTCATATGTAGATTTTTGCATACTTTTATTGGAAAATATTTGGCTAAATTTGTGGCCTGAATGTGAGGTGAAACTACATGTAGGTTGTAGTAATATTTAACCTTATTAAGTTACAGCTTACCTGGCAAAGTCAGTTGATTACAGGTATGCTGCTGTTAAGGCATTTAATCCATATTGATTATATTGATTCTCACATGTACTTCCACTTCTAACCACAATCTCATTTCCATTATTCGAGTCAATAAGATGTTGTGTTCATAAGGTATTTTAACAAGTTTATTTTATTAGTCTGATTATTACTATTAAGATTAATATTTTATTTTTTTCCCTTTTTTAAATGCTGTAGAACTTCGCAAATTGCTGGATTCATGTGTTATGTATGAATTGAGTTCAGCCATTTCAGCTATGGACTAACGTGAAGTTTTCCTTTAGTAGACGCCCTATCGACAAATATTGATTTAATCTTTGACATTTTCCCTGCAATTGTTTACAGGTAATTTATTTATTTATTTTTTTTTTATTACCAGGAGCTTTTGAGCGAGTTTGGTTCTTTTAAAGATAAGCTCTCCACTCTGAAAGAAGTTGGTCGGGAGATTAGTCTTCACACCTCAGACCCTACAGAGAAAGATTCCACTCAAAAATCTTTCTCAAAAGTTTCCAAGAAGTGGTCCAGTTTGCAGAAGTTAGCATCTGGGCGAACTGAAGATCTCCAGCAAGCCACACAGATCAGAGAGCTTATCGATGACAAAGTCGACGAGGTTCAAGTATGGACAGAGAAAACAGAAAAATTACTCACCTCAAAACTTGCCGTGAAAAGTTTCGAGGACACAAAGTTGAAGCTTCAAGATCACAAGGTAATTATTAAGAAAACATAATATCAAAATATGCATAAAGTATTAATATAAAATACACTAATAAAAAGTTGAGATGTTTGAACTTTATGGAAATAATGAAACAAAGAGCATTGTTTCTTATTGTTTGAACAAGGAATATTGTCCCTTGTTGGCATTCTGTTCTATCTGGCTTGGCAGTGGATGCTACTTCACAGATTCTTCAATGCTCAAACAAACAAAGATTCTTCTATCCTTGTTATCTAACTTCTAAATGTCACACAAAATAAGTTAAAAGATACTATGGCTTTGTCAGTTGGACTGACACAGATGTTGTTATAGCAAATATAATACATATACTACAGTGTATTTTTACTTTGACTACAAGACCCGCTGTTTGTGTTGATTTCCGGATAGAATTTCTGGTCTGTGCCACAGTTGTTCTTGTTTTATTAGAAATTCATGCACCTTGGGCCAATTCTACAATATATTTGAATATGTAACCTGTGTAATTAATGTTGAGCTGACCATATGACCTTATCGGAGTAAACATGCTCCCAGTAGAACACTACATGGCTCCGTTCTGGGCTCCTTCATACTTCAGTGAGCACCTTTGTTAACATACCACTGGTATATATTGATTTTAATATGGAGTGAACACAGTTAAAACCAACAAGGGGATATTCTATATATTTGAATATAATGTCAGTTTGTCAATCGGGAGACAATTCTTTACTATAAAAGCGTGTGGCATAACCTAGACTGGAGTATGATCAACATTAAGCAAAATAAAGAACAATCTACTCGAATTTTATTTATTTTACTTAAATGTTAAATAAAATGACACAAAAAAATTCCATAATGAATTAATGGATCGACTTCTTCTTCTTAAATTGTTTGTTTTAAACACTTTATATTAAAAAGCTTGCAATTATTTCATTTTTTATTTGAACACTTACTCAATTTTTCACCACATACAGGCACTGCCTAGTCATCCTGTAAGAAGAATATGCTGGAGTACATTATTAAACATAATAATAATATGAGACTAGTCAGTGCAAATTAAATTATGAGAATTGTTAACACCTGATGTGAAACTGTTGTTCTTGTAGACATTGTTGAAGGACGGGGAGCGTTTCCAGTCACGCCTCACAGAGCTACGAGGCTCGGTAAATGACTTGAGCAAACTGTGTGACACATCAGCACTCTCCAAGACCATGGCTGACCTGAAAAAGCGAATTCAGTTGATTCAGACCCAGCTTGCTGACCGACTGCATCTGCTGGAACAGGCTAACGTTGAGGTGTTGCAATATGAACGTGACACTGCTGAGCTCTATCACTGGATTGACCAAACCAGGGCCCATTTAATGGTCAAAGATAGCGGACTGTCTCTTAAAACACATCTCGACAGACAAGAGGTATGTTGTATAATGGGTTACCTCTTACATAAGAAAGTTTTATCAGGAGAGACATAAGAAAGTTTTATTAGGAGAGCTGTTTGAGATTTCCTGTTTACAAATTAAAACACATAGTCCATGCATATCAGTCACTCTCAGAAATGTCAAGAAGGTACCAATATTAAACAATTACAATAATTCCTAAATAATGTAAAAGTCAGCATTCTAGTATTGCTACAGAGAGATGCTCTCACCTTGTCATATGTTGCCTTCAACGTGTTTTTGATTAAGACAATATTTTGGTTATATAAGGGATTTGAGTCTAAGACTCCGAGTTAGGCACCAACTCACCAGCCTTGTCAGCTCACACAACATGACTTCATAAATGTCATAATATCTGGCTCATTTCAATTTAATAAATTAAACATTTATCTTGTTCACAGCAACTAGTAGATGAAATCGAGAATCAGAAGGTACGGGCAAAAACCATTCTTGATAACCCGCCCAAAACTTTAGGGCTGAGGAAAATCAATCCTGTAGACTCTGCCAGTTTGCTACGCCAGATTGACCACCTATCCCAACATGCAACAGACCAGTTACAGCAGCTCCGTGATGCCGTCCAAACAGAGGAAGAGTACGAGAGAGAGATCCAGGATTTAACAATGGCCATTGAGGATGCTCAGCGGCAGCTTCATGATGCTCCTGCCTCTGTGGCAACTGTAGAGGGATTAAAACAACAAATGGCTGAACATACGGTAAGCTACAATTGCGTTTTTTTCTTCTGACTTATCTTTCTTATATATAAAATTCTCGAATGAAACCGCATGCAGCATGTATATGTAAAGGATTATAATGAATGTTTATGTTCACTGTGAAGCATGGACATTGTAAAGTAGGCAGATATGAACTTGAAGAATGCAAACTTGCCATATATTTAACCATACAGTTTTGCATGTGATACAGCTAATTATTTGTTTACTTAGAAGTTACTGATGTTTAAGTAATATCCTAGAGGATACTGATTCAGATACTGTGCAATGACATTACACTTTATATCTGGGGGAACAACATCTTTGAACTGTTTTTACTTTTATTAACAAGTTTTGGAAATCAAATGAGCTGACTTTTAAACTGATGGAAATTATATATCAAGAAATATTGTTTGGGAAAGGATTGTTGCCCACATCATCATCCAAAAGTAGAATGTTACGAGTTACTAATCAATCTTTACTTAATAGTTTATTATTTTGAAGAACAGCGAACAGCATGCTGTATTGTAGCTAGTTCTTTGTAAATCCCTACAAACGTTTTCCGAACTTGATAGAGTGTGTTTCTTTATGTTTGTCCAAACACTACAGAGGTTCACTAACTTTACTGATTTACAGGCTCTTACCACAAAGATCCAGCTGTACCAGGCTAAGTTATACGAACTTAATCAGAAATATAGAGAGCTATCGAGGAGAACTTTTCCTTTGTTATATGGTTCCAGAAGAAATAGCACTTCAAGTTTGGATGGTGGAATTTATTTACCTGTTTCTACTGTTACTAGCTCACAAGGATCCTCCCTCCACAGTCTTGTACAATCAGGTCTTGATAGTGGATTTCCGTTGTCATTGAATAGCTCGTTTACAATGACACCACAATTTTTGCTCTCAACCTCCGATAGTTATGGTTCAACTGGGAAACGTGACACTTCAGGTTTTTCCACCAGTGGCCTTGGCATGACTCTGTCTACAGGCAATCTGTCAGAAACCTCCCAATTAGACAGTAGTGATAATCTACCAGATAAATCAAAGATCTTAGTGTTCAAAAAGGATCCAAAATTACTCAGTGCAATGCAGAGATTACAAAAATATGGAAGAAATGATGATTCAGAAAGTTCCCAAAGATTATTATCTGGCCGTAATTCCAGAAATCTTTTGTCTGAAAAAGTTTCTCCAAGAAGTGCGTCTTTAGATCGTGAAGAAATCTTAGTTTCTGTTGACAAACTTAAATCTGTGCCGCCACAAACGAACTCTTTGACACCTAGTCTGGAAAATATACATGTTTATAATAGGCCTGGATCAGAAGTTAGTGCCAAGGGAAATAACTCTTTTATACTGGATTCATCAAGTTCCTCCCTTATGCATGACATTAGCCCAGAAACAGCCCTGGTAAATATCTCATGTGTTTACTGTGTTTGTTTTTTACACCCCAGATATTTTGCAATTAACAGTTTCACCCATTTGTGTTTAATTTGGTTCTCCCATTTTTAACCAGGTCAGACTTTTCAGTTGTTATTTTCTCCTGAAGCCATGAGTGTGGAATAAAATAATACAGTCTTATGTTCACACCATCAACATTAAGTTCACATAACTAAAAAAAAATGTAAGCTTCTTAAATAACGGAAATGCCTTTAGATGCAGATTTTGCTATTTTATTAAATTGTAGACTTGAATATTCCTCATAATTAATCTGTTTGAGAATAAAACGTATGATATGTTAATAAAAAAACGAAAACAAGTATAATAGTCAACCTGAATACCTGTGAACTTTAATCTTTGATGGATTACGGTTTTATGCTGTGCTTAAAACATGGCGGTGTAGCATAACAAAAATTGACAATAGCACAAAAATAGTGTTTAGTTTAGTTTAGTTTAGTTTATTGAACTCAGACTCATACAGATACATAAAATCCAGCGTTTTGTGAAGCGTTTTGATACCGTTTGAAAGTTAATTGTTCTCCAGTGCTTAGTAAAGACAGCGTTATAAGTCTTCAAACAATCTGTACTTTGTTGAAATGATTGTTTACTTATTCATATGGCAAATTATTTTTTCTTAAAAAAATGAATACCAAATTGCTTTGAAAACAAAACCTTTATAGAAATAAAGTATAGTTGCTTGTCTTAATGGGTTTTACTGTAAATGCAACTTATGAAAGTCTCTTTTAAAAATGCTTTGAAAATGGAATATTTTTGCTCAGAAAGTTTTTTAGGATGATGGCTTTGGATTGTGAAACAGAAAGAAAATAATGTGTTTCACAAATTGGATAAATTGGGTTAATATGGGAAATAATTATGCGCAGCCAGTTTAGTGCAATGCTCAATTAAATTAAGGGATATTGATGAAAGAATAATTGTCAAATATCTTAATTCTATGGGGGTTTTTATGTCAAGAGAACTTCGCCCATAACAGGCGATATTAAGCCAAATTCAGGTTTCTTACTTTAAAAAATGGCACACAACATGAGTTTTCCATAACCAATTTTATTTTCCTAATGAGAGTGATTAACGTTTTATTGAATGGAGTTTGATTTGAGTTATATTATTAATGAATAATATGTTATTCCTTATTTTACTAACTATGTGTTTGAAAAGTAAATAGATTTGCTTACAATCATTGTTGTGACTGTCTTGTCATGTTATTCACAACCCCTAACTTGTGTGTTTGTTAAGATCACATTTTCACTCAACGTTTGTTTTTATTTTTCAGTTTTAATTCATGTCTTGTTTCACAGGAATATCTTGTTCATGTGGTTAACACATTGCCACATATAAGCGTAGTATTTTAATTAACATTAGTTTAGCGAACCATTTATCTCTGTGATATGTATTCTACCCCTTTGTTGTATCGTGCTTAAAAACACTTTTTTTACAATAAAATAATATAATATATTACAATGTTCAGTTTTGAAAATATATAAATTTTTACAGTGTCTGAATTATTAGTATTCAATAAGTTTAAAATTACATAATAATGATTTTAACTGCATACATGCAGTATGATCTGTGTTTTTTAATGTAAATCATGAAAGTGTTGTAACAATTGCTGACGTTACAATTTCCTTTAACTTCTTGTCACTGCAGAGTAACTTACACATTATTGGTTATTGGACATGATTTGGTCCCAAACCCCTGAAAAAGATTCCTTCTTGTGAAAAATTATCAACAATTTCAGCTTTTGAGAAACTTGCAACTCGCTTTGAGAACTCTAGAAAAGTAATTAATTTTTATACATGTAGAGTTTCTGAGAACAGAATGCCTGTTGGCTTTGTTTGTCCGTCAGAACATAGTACTGTAGCTAGGGGTCAGAAAGAAGCCAGTCTGTTTGTGAGGTATTTGGATTATGTACTTTGATTGTCCTGGCTTATCTTTGTTGCCACACCCTCATCATATGAGTGAAATTACATTAACTAAGTTTGAAATTTTACAATGTTCATTGCTGTATATGTTGTGAACACTATAACTCTGTAACAAATTCATAGATTAACTTGAAATATTGTCTCATTTAGACAACAGATAGGATTGAATTTCATTGAATTCCGTAAACAAAATGACGCCATTGCATCATTTTACCACTTTCACGCCTATGTGTTCTGAACATGATTATTTTTAGATCAAATTCACAGATTAACTTGATACCTGGAAGTTAGCTTCCTACTACTAAGACATAGGATTGTATTTCATCAAATTGCACAAAGCAGTATGGTCCCTATTGCATTATGTTTTGATATTCACCCCTACATGATAATTTTGAGAACAAATTTCGCAAAACAAAATGGCAGCCATTGCTTAATTGTAATATATTTCAAACTTTGAAAATAGTTCCTTTAGTTAAGAAACTGATGGGATTGCATTGATGGCCATCACTCAAATTCATCACTTCAAACTTTGCTTTTTCTGTTAATACCATAGATGTGGTTGTATTTCACTAGAATTCACAACAAAAATGTCCGACATTGCATATCACACCAAAATAGTGATAAACGCCATAACTTTTACTCTTTGGTTCTTTAAAGAAGAAAAAAAATCATTCTTAAACAAAAGTAGGAAAAGGTGATTTGACTGGGATAATGGGCATATATTTTTTTTAAAAAGCCTCTAGTGAAGGACCTGCTAGCTACTCTGCTTGTTTTGTTTTTCTTCCCCTTTAAGAGAAATAGTATTACTTAAGATGTTAAATACATGGTACCATATTAAATTTAATCTTGACTCATGAAAACAGTCTCAGTCTACGGTTTCGCATTTCAGATAATGTGATTTCAGAATGTATTCTTTATTTCTTTAAGTGTTGAGTTGTATTATATATGGGCAAACTATAAGGCCAAAATAAAATATAAGTTTATGTTTTTCCACCTGCTTATATAATATAAAAACTAGAATATAATACATGTACTATTTTATTACAGGCTTTGTTGTCTACAAGTCTCCCTAACCTTCCCTCTGTGGCTGGATTAAAAGGGTCACGGTCGGCTTCTCTTGGGGGTAAACATTATTCCCTCCGTAGTGGGCATCTGTCTCAGGAAGGAAAGCTCAATGAACTCAACCTCTCATGGAACACACTACAACAACAAGTTAGTATAAATATAACACTTTCTGTTTGTTTTTTAGAAAAGGTAAATAAAATTCTGTGCATATATATCTAAAGTCTGCCATCAGATATACCCAATAAACTTATTTCATATCAATGTCTTTGATCCACCAAGGGGCCTGCGGCCATGGCTTAGTAGTTAGTGAGTGCGCTTTCTACAGCCTACTTCGATGTACTGTTCACATGATCAAGTCCATCTGTTGACCCTCAGGTATATGAGTGAGTCACAAGATATGGCTCCGGCAATCGTGGGGTGGTTTTTACAAGGTTTTCTCTCAATATTCCACCGTAATGGGGCAAGGAACAGTGTTTCATGTAAGTGAAATACCCATATAAGTACAATGTTAAACGCCAATCAAATAAAAAAAAAACATTGATGCACTAGGTGATATATTGTACTAGTTCTGCATGTCTGAGAATGGAACATCATAATTTGTCAGCTTGAGACATTCAATGAACACGAAGCACAAGAGTAACATCAATTAGCCACAGCCTACAAATCATGACTCTAAAACATGGAGTATTTGTTATACCGAATCAATAAAAATGAAGCACAGGAGTAACATCAATTAGCCACAGCCTACAAATCATGACTCTAAAACATGGAGTATTTGTTATACTGAATCAATAAACATGAAGCACAGGAGTAACATCAATTAGCCACAGCCTACAAATCATGACTTTAAAACATCGAGTATTTGTTATACCGAATGTACTTGTTTCAATGTTAAGGACAAGTTTTATTTGTAGTAAACATTAACAAAATACAGACTTTCATTGTGACCCTCTATGAAATGGGGTATTTATTGCTGTATGAGAGAAGGTTTAAATGTCCCCTTTACTGGAGAATTCTTTCACCTGAGACAAAGGGAAATAACTTTTACAGACAGAAGAATAATTCTCAATGTACTCTTCAGAGCCCCTCCAGCATGCAGCATTACCTTTATTGCAATTGATAAAAAGAAATAACTCAATGTCTTGTTTGCTTTTTGTATATAACATGTTTTTCAAACAATTTGACAAAAAAAAGTACCAATGGTTTCTGTTACATCCATTAATTTGATTTCATGAATTCTAAACACTTCCTGTTTGTATTGTGTTTTTAGAAAAATAACCTAAAGTTGTCATCCATCGTCATTTCTGACCTACCTTGGTTCTGATTTTTTTTTTAAGTAGATTCAATTTATAGTCTTGGGGACTTCAATATACATATTCTCAAAAACTTAATATAAGATGTTTAATTTGAATGTTTAGTTGGGAGTGAAGGAGAAGGAGCTACAGGCAGCTTTACAGAAACAAGAGAAATACCAAGAGTCTGTGAAAACGGTCACTGATAGGCTGGAGGATATCCAATCAAAAGCCTTGTCCTCAATACCCCACAACCAGCAAGATCTGAAACAGGAGCTCGAAGAATACAAGGTAACTGAAGCCACTTGAAGGATTTTTCTTCTTATATAAGAAAGTTATTTTTGGCTGTTATACATGTACATAGATAGTTAAATAACTATATTTTAATAACAATAAAGTATCATAAAATTCCCTTTGGTGACCTTTTTTTATGGAATGTTCTCAACGTCACTGAAAAAGAAGAAACATTGTCATGGACTGCTTGTGGGCAGGTGTGAATATATTTTTTAAAAGTGTGTAAACTTTGAACAAAGGTAGACTAGAGGAAAAACATTTTCCTGTCAAGACTAAAAAAATTCCCATATGTATGCTAATAGCTTGAAGGATAAAAGATGCGGTATAGTTGTCTCACACAGTGTTTATGACAATTTTGCCAGCTCATCTGCCTCACCTGCTGTTCAGTCTCTACAGTCATCATATTCTGTACACATTGCAAAGTCAATAACTATATAAATAAATTACAAGTGTTATTTGATGCACATAATCTAAATTCTTTTAAATCTTATATTGATTTTTCTGAAGGAAACATTTATTATTGGTTTTGATTGCAGGTGATGTTGTCCGAGTTACAAACTGTCAAAGAAGACATAAGTGGTTTGAGGGAGAAAGGTCGTCAAATAATGGAAGTATCTGACCCGGAAGGGTACCGTGCTATGCAGGCAACCATGAGTATGTTAAGTGACAGAGTTAAGGGCCTTGAATCAGTCACTGAAGACAGGGGCAAACAACTCCATGTAAGTTTTAGCTTTTATTTATACTGGTTTGGTATTGCATTAGCAAAATCGTTGGATATTCAGCATGGTTATTTCATTGGTCATCAATCGGTCCACACTCTTGTCATCTGCATTATTAACTGATTCCTGATGAATGATGTGTTGAAGCAAACTTAAGCAAATTTATGTTAATTTAAAAAAGGGAAAATTTGGAGGCCCAGAGCTGGGTTTTGTTGCCAGACTGAAGATTTTCCTTCAGTGTAGCCTACCTCTTAAAGGTTTTTATCTCCCAGTGGAATTCACTTGGTTTGCCAGCATAGTAAGGAAGGCAGAGGGGAAAGTGGACAATATGTTGCATGCGACCTCCGTGGCCAAGTGGTCGAGTGTACACTGTACAGAGTATATGCTTCTGTTCCACATATCCCCCTCACCGCTGGGTTCGTGGTTTTGATTCCATGGACTGTATGTTGGTTGATATGTCAGTAAACAGCAGAAGGTCGTGGGTTTTCTGGGTAAATTTACTACCCAGTTTTCCTCATACAATAATGCTGGTCAATATTCTGTTATTGTGATTTATTCCTCTTGATCTAACATCTTATAAATAGAAAGGCATGACGGCTGATATGGATTTTCAACTTCCGGATATAATTGGGTAGCGACGTTTTGATCTCGATGCTAAGATCGTTTTCAAGCAATAAAA
>JARFOD010002144.1:0-25634 GCA_031763545.1 Mopalia muscosa | reverse complement strand
TTCTTTATTTGTGTCCGTCATCATATAAGTGAAATACCCTTGAGTACGACGTTAAACACCAATCAAACAAACAAACATAAGAAAGCAGGATGTTCAATTCTGCATAGGCCATTTCTCCGATGCTTCTACCAAACCATGCAGGTAAGGATAATAGGAGACAAAAAGAGAGAAACAAGATAAATAAAATTGATTCTGTCCCTGATATTGCGATAGACCTATACATACTATAAGTTATAACAAATGCACATCTCTCTGGGCTATAATTGTATTGATCTTTTCTCCCCTTTTCGTTCTATCCTTGCACTTGTGGTTTGGAAGAAGCATCGAAGAAATAGCCTTTGTGGTCAGACAGAAGGTGGGGATTAAACTTAACAGTACAAACACCGTGTGAGAAAAACAGACCAGACACTGAGCCGAAAGCACATTTCGGCATTTAACCGCTGATCGTCCTGTAACTTGTTTCTGCTATACAAATATAGTCAGCACAATATCATATCGGGCAATAGATAATAACCAGTGCATGAATGTTTGGGTACCGATATAAAAAAAAGCCTTTTGGCAAGGATTATTGGTCTTAATCGATTGGATTAGATATCATCTTTTACTTCAATGGGCTCAAAAGTCAATCAAGTAAACAATGGGGAGGGTAATAGGGCAGTTGCTTTTATTTCCTGTATGTAACAGTCATTACATGCAAAACGTAAAACTTTTCACACGAAAAAGTCTCAATAGATAAAAGTTACCGTATTGGAGCTTGGGTCATAATCTTTTTAGAGTAATATTTTGTTTGAAGACAGCCATCGGTCTCTTGAATATCTGCTAAAGGTATTGAAATATTGACAGTTGGAGAATTGGAAGATTATTGACAATTTCCAATTGAATAGGGCTGCGCCAAGCGAAGACAGTCCAGTACCGATTCTCTGCTTTTTTAATCTCAGAGTGGAAACAAAAAAAAACTTATAAAATGTCTCAACAACCCCAAGCATATAAACATCGATATTTGGACGGTATAATTATTCTCTGGAAATATAATCTGTTTTGAGAACTACCGCTAAATCCTGATCATTCTAGTTCTTAACTCCAGCCCACTATTCACGATAGAGTATATAATTCTTCACGTTATGGCGTTTATAACTGTTTGGGTTGGGATATAACATGATTGTTGCAATGTAAGTTTTTCTTCAAGCCTTTTCGGAAATCCCCAATCAAGGCATTTAATCAGGCCTGGTCTATGGTAGTGACGGATAATCTGTTCGACGTCAGCATAAAAAAGTGTGACCCTCCAAGAAAAACGGTAATAACGAAGGCATGGACAAGATCCAGTATCTGTACGAAAACAACCACACCATCGAGTGCATGAATAGCTAAAGAAATCTTAAAAACTTTTATTTATTTATGATATATTTTGTAACTAGTAAGAAGTAGCTGGAACAGATAGTCGTAGAAACCAAACATCCATTACGTTCAGAGCTAACAGTCATTTGGATTCCATTAATTATCAAGTGGTCCACCTATCTGCTGAACATGATCCCTGTATGGACCATTCGTTTATAGATGAGTTTCATGCCTTCATGTAGATAATAGGTAAAAACGTTTACAACAAGAATCTTATAAGATGACGGCACCTCCAAACAAGTATCCGTTTTAGTTACGTATTTGGATCCAGGCAAATAGCATAACTATACATGTGTTTTCCAATATGGCCAACGCAGCACCGATTTGCTGACTTTGTGAACATATTACAGCTTATAAAAGACCAATATAAACATAAAATACGAGGTACGCCGGAACTCTATTCTGACTCATTTAACTCTCAATTGTTAGTATATTTATCTCATTGGTTTATTATATTGTTTCTTTTCAAATGTTGACAATTGTTTTTCTCATAGATTTATCTCACCAGAGTATAAAATTTGCCAACTATTTAGTTCGAAAACTCGAGTATGCTTCATGGCGTTGAGCAACGTATTTTTTTAGCTCGAAATATGCGCAATTCACTGACAAAATCTCGATATTATGATCCATATCAAAATTGAACTATCAGAGCGTTCATTTAGATTGTGAGATAATAACTTGTGCTACACCTCTGTACCACCGTGATTAGCTTTGGAAATAAATAGAGAGGCGGTCTTCAACCAATCAAGAGATATTTTGTTAAAAAAGAGAAAATAATCCCTGGGTTGAATTTAGAGGGTAAGTAGAACGGTATATTACATATGAATTTAAGCAAAATCACGCAGTAATCAGGTGTTAGTAATGTCATATTAATCTCGGGCTTTTATTTCTTTGATAATTCGGAAAATATATCAAATAAATACAAAAAAAAACGTGTTTAAATAAATTATTAGATAACATGTTAAGTTCTAAAACCCGAATTGGAAAGAGTGACGCCATGTGAACGGAGGCAAAATTCTAAGCTTTGTATATACGTTTTTTGTTTTCCCTTGACGAGCGCTAAGTCAGCGGGCGGGGTTCGATCCTTATACCGTCAACATGTTAAGAGAAGGTAAGTGGTGGCGTGAATGAGCTGCCGCTGAGATCCAGTTTAGTAAACAATAGAACGATAAAAGTAAAAATCCGTTTACCTCTGCCGTTTATTGATAGCTGTGCCACTTAAGTGGGATCATACCCCCTACTTAGACACCATCTATTGTTCCTTGGGTGAGGCCTTTTCACTTTCTCAGCTTAGTCTGCCAGCTAAGCGCATTCCCACAAACTCGATCTAAAACAACATAAGAATCAATCCACAAAAACGTGTTTTTGCTCCCGAGGCATATGCTGGCAATACCTTTGTCTGCGTTATATAGCGGTTAGACTTTAATTGGTAAACAGAGGGCGCGTTGATGTAATCAAATGTCTCCTGGTGGACTCTAATAAAAGTTGGTGTGAAGAAACTCTCTGATCCTCGGGGTCATTTTCAGCATTTTAATGGAATAACCGTTTACTTGGTCACAATTAAAATATCCTCATGTGAAATCTAACTTCTCTAACTTCCCGACAATCGAGGTGATAAAAGTCAACAGCGGTCCCTTAAGATTTCAACTAAAACAGCCAAATTTAATCCGCTTTAGGACAATGTCGATACACCATCAATTAATCAGACGACATTTGAATTACATTTTACTACAAATAAATAGATTAAATATAAAACGGTGTCGCTTAAATTGCCCATAAAACTTTTCGTTCTCCTTTTCAACCATGATAGCTAGATTAGTTCAGTCATTATAACTCTGCTATATTAATATTTTCTATATTTTCCTAAGATATTATTTTCTAAAGCAAAAAAGAACCAACAAAACGAAACAAATTTGATTTTTTTTTTTTGCAAATCGTATCGAATATAATTGTTAACAAAATTGGTACATACAGATATGTGTATTTATTTAATCATACATAGCTGATGTCGAATAAAAATACATCTGAAATATGAATATCTACATTTGTACAAATCCGTGATATGTCAACTGTTCAATTTGTATCGTACCGACTAGTTTACAAGATATATAGCTTGGCAAGACCATATAATATCAGTAACGTATGCCCTTAAAGACACAATCGTGTGTAGAAACGTTATGGCCGTAAACGCCGTGTGGACATCCTCGTAAGGGTTATGAAAAATCACTTAGGCGAGATCATTTACAGTTTTTAAAAATCGCGAATCTAATTTGATTTGTCAAGTGGATGACCAGCCCTAGGCTTGCGAGATACTTAATTTCACTCTTTGATATAGCTACAGAAATATGCCCCTAGACGTATCGTTTAATTCTAAATTGATATGTGTAAAATAGAAATATATAGAAAAACACAAAACCGTACACCAATACGCATGGATGACTTTCTTTATATTTGTTTTATCGAATTGACGCTCTCGTAGCCTTAAAGCTTTGTTAAATATTTCAAACTGGAGGAATTGAAGTCGGTTTAATTGAAGAACAAGTCTCTTTACGCTACATAAGTGTCAAGTTAATTGGTTTATATTTTAATCTGTTTGTAAAAAAAAAGACCATATTGTAAAGATGCCCTTTAAAGTAAGAAACAGCACGAGGTGCAATATAAAACAAAACGGCGGTAAAGGAGCAGTCGTAAATATCGGATTATTTTCCCATTCGTAACGGTAGATTGCGAAAGAGCCCAGTAAATCGCAACCTTATTAAAAGTTACTCGTCTCATATGCCTTGTGGTTTAATGAGTTTATAGGTGACATAATGAGATGCCAAGAAGAACTATCAGGCAGGGAAACCAACATGCTAGTGAGTTGTCATTGATTGACATAAAGACCAACTGGACATGTAGAAGCTATTAGTTGGGAACTGCAGACTGACCACTCCTACATCTATAGTCCCTTACAAAGAGAGCGCGGTGTTCGGAGCACGTGACTCCAACCCAGCGCCCCATTGGTCTGACTACAGAAGTCACGTGTGGTTTCATGTTGACAGAAGTAATACGTTCGTTCAAGCTTGGCTGGAAATAGTGTACGAGTGTCTATGAAGTTTAATGTCACTTTATGATCGGAGGTATACATGGTGAGAGCTTTCATCAATTTCTCTCTCATATTTCTGGACTCTCAGTCAGGTATCTTCATTGCTTTTTCAATCTTAGAGACTGGACTCATTGGATGCTGTACATACTTTCGTGGCGAGTACAATTTCCCCCGCACCTATGAAAATCGACTGCCGAGAGTCGTACGAGAGGCGGACGATGAATGCGTATTATGGTAACATAATGCCGATGAGTATGTCCACTCCGGAGTTATATTATAACGGTGAAATTAATGTAAAAAATGAGGGAGGTTATTTAACACCAAACTCTGTTTCTCCGCCTATGTCACAACACAGTCAGCATCCAGGGGTAACCTCTCACTACGACCAGTCAGATAACTCGTACAGTGGAGGATACAGCCGATATCCAGCCTTTGACAGGATTGATCTACTGCCTTTAACTGGCTCCACAGCCTCTTCATCTAACAAACAGGTCTCGTGCGGGTCAGCCTCAGTGTTAACTAACAACCCATCTACTGTCCAGTGTTCATCATATCCCACACACTCTATTTCACCAGTTTTAGCTAACAGTTATACGAACATAAATGGACATTGTAACGGAGTTAACACGCCAGGTGTAAACACATCGTGTTTACCTTATGAAGATGGTCTGCCCGGGGGAGGGGGAAACTCTGCCTGTATCGGATTGACCTCCAGAGATGCTAGTCACCATTCCAATCATCCCTCTATCTTACAACATTCCTCTCAAATGAACTCTTCGATGAATTACAATAATTCCGGCATGGGTGTGATGAATGGAATGGCGCCTTCACCAGCACATATGAACATGTACCATTGGATGAGTCTCCCAAGAACCATTAGCGGAGGTAAGTTTTCATCAACGAACTGATATAACACTGAAATAACCAGAATTCACATGAAAACACTTCACAATACACCAAGCTTGCCAGAATTACCGATACAAGGGGAGATTTACATACCTTGGGTGTAACAAACATAATTATTAGGAGAACTATTAGCATGTTTAGATTAATATCACATATTGAAAACTAAGATTATTCAATTCTGGCAGTAACGATATTAGCCGTGTCTCAAGTAGACTAGTAGTGCGTAAGAAAACTGTTAACCAGGTGTGGTGCTGTTAGAAAGTGAAATAGTAAGACAGCTAGAAAGAATGCAAATCATGAAAGTCTGTCACGATAGTCAGTCAACCTATAATAACCACGCACAAAAATAGGCCTACTCACTGAGGATCTCTTGGCAATCACTATCGTCTACGATATATTTGGGTATGCTTATTTTATAACATTGTGCCGATTCCAAAACTAATTTAAGTAAATTCGAAATAGGCAATTATTTAATATTAGCATAGAGTTTGGAAATTGCATCGAAATTGTCACAAGTCAGTTATAATATACGAAATAGCAACGATTTCAATACAATATTATATACAAGTTAAAACGAGTAAAACAAAAATGCACTTTTAAGTTAATTGACATACATTTATTCAAACAAAATGTTTAATAAATGTTCTAAAAATATTCAAATTAGTTTATGATAGTATGACCATAGCTGTATTCTCTTTATACCAACTCTTTTGTTTTTAACTCATATTAAATTATAACACACTAAACCTAAACTGGTTGTTAATATGCCTTTTAACATAAACAATTAAGTTCACAGACACAAGGAAACCAAGTTCGATCATTTAATACGTTCCATAAAAAACCGTAAAGAATTTTTCCAAAAAGCATTTACAGAATGCACTAGTTTAGGTAAATGAAGTGTGAACGTACTGGTACCCACACTTTCAAATCCGTCAGCTTTTTATCATAATTCAATATTGTGTAGTCCCATGCCTTAGATTACTGTCACACATTATGATTGTAACATATAGTGATGTATTTTGACTTAGCGATGTTCTGTACAGACGTGCAGGGATCCGATGAAATTGTTTGAGTTACTGCTTCTACGTTTCGGTAAATCCTTTGTATTACCAGTGCAATATACCATTCAATATACGAAATGGTCAGATACAACAAGACACACAGCTGACAAACAGTTGTGACTTAAACAATCAATTTGTTGGAATGTTTGGAGAGTGAAATAGCCCAGAAGTAGATGTCACTAATTCTAAACATTAATAATGATAAAAAAATAACATGAATACATGTGCGTGTTTTCCTACAGATTTTAAAGCGCAGTCAGAAATAATGATATAATTTGTTTGATTAAAATGCTTTAAGAGAAAGTTAAGTTGTAGTAGTAAAGCAAATAATATATATTGAAATGTACATTAAAAAAACAAAAACACTTTCAAATTTTATGTGATCATCGTCTTGACTGGTGCTATCCAGCAAAAGTTGTTGTGAAATAAATCCGATAAGAAACTTTTTTATTTCTAAGGAGACAGTCGGCTGGGGTTTTTTTTTTTAGTGTAAATACACATAATATAACACCCTTAATTATTAAAGAATGAACGTTTAATTATGTTTGGGTTTTACTGAGAATTAGTTAATTAAGTGTATAGTACTTTTTTTTTCGAGCTTATATATGTGTCTGTTATTAAAGACTAAATATCGCCAGGCGCTCAGACGAGCAAACGAAAATCAGAAATCCGACTGTCTGTATGTATATGAGGACAGTCTTATAAAGCGCTATAGTATATATATAAGAGATGGTCCTTAAAATGATACAAAGTACATGTGAAAGTAAAACTAGCCAAACTTGTACAAAAAAAAAAAAAAATGCAGTGTAACTTAATGGTGAATGAAGTAAATCTGAATACGGCTTAAATAAATCGCCAGTATTTTCGAATCTTCGTAAGTATTTCTCGAATAACCCAAGTAAATAGAAACAGAACACAATTAAATGTAAAGACAAATAATCATTTTAATAAATTTACACTGTTTTTATTTTCATTAATCAGTTATTTTATTTTCTATGTGGTAAACGTTATTATGCTATATTTCAATATGTGAAGCGTATATAAATAAGGCAATATGTTAAATATGTTATTAAAGTCGAATTCGTATCCATATATGTCATCCTACCTTCACACCTTTTTCTATCCCCATATCCTAAAGTTTATATTGTTAAATACCTTTCACACACGCATAAGTCAATACATTCATATTGATATGCTTTGACAGAGCTTTGAAATATTTATTTTTAATTGATATTGATAGTTGAAGGTAGTTAAAATTTATCATTTTCATATATAATTGGTTTGGTTTTTCGTTTTGAGAATAAACTGTACATTATTTGAGCAAGGGTAAGACTTTCGGTTTTTAGAGGATACAGTTATAATAACAACAGAGTATGGCTAAACAAAATTATGAACAATTCAGGTTGACTCTATGTTTCGGTTTATTTAAACCATCTTCAGTACTATCGAATTTTGTTTAAATAAAACGACAAATTGTGACAACCTCAATCAATGGTGAACTATCAATGTTGACTATACATATACTGGAGTTGGTTTAAATAAACCGAAATATATAGTCAAACCAAATTGTTCATCAATATACTCTACAATATGAACTTATCAGTGGTAATTGAAATATAATTATATTTGTTTAAATATTAATGTTAATCAATAAATGTCAGAGACAAATCATAGCTTTTAAAACTGTTTGGTCATTAAATACAATTTTAAAGTTTTCATGTTTATTAAATAACTCATGACGTGAAAACATGCAAAACATGGAAAAGCAGCTAAACGATTTTAACGAGTTACTTTGAAAACTAATTTTAAATTATAAATTATTTTACTTTATTTTTTTATTTTTGTTTTTTATTTGCGATTTTTATTTGCGATTTGTAATGTAAATATACAGCAGCACACGTGTCGATTATAGTATCTAAGATCAATATGGATGTATGTTATTCTTCGGTCTGGGAAGGTGTTGACAACATTGACTTTTATAGTATGTAAAATTTCACTTATAAGTGTTGGTGAGCATATAAAAATTGTATTTCTTCACATTTTACTGAACATAAATGTTCTTAAAAGCTTAAGGCACTCCCATCATTGGGGGGATTTTCTCCAGTCCCCCGTTTATGTTTGTAGCTGTCATTCCCTGAAAAGATTTGATTTATTTTTATGGCCATTTGACTTATCTATACAATCACCATCCGACAAGTTACACAACAAACGTACGGTAGATAGCAATAACGGCTTGCCTACGGTGTACAAGTTACATCGCTCTGTCCGAACTCACAGATGCCCGGCAAAAAGAGACCGTGTACATCGGTGAACTGGTAGTCTGTGGATAAGAGGTATAGTAAGACATGCCTAGGGCGATGACCATGATACTGGATAACCTTGTCAATGATGCCCATAAAAAGACAATAGGGTAGAGTGAGCAATAAAAGGATCAAGTAATTTATGTTCTCTGTTTGTTTCATTCGATCTCTATCTTGCCCATAAAAGTCAACTCAAACTTAAAGCTGGAGTCTTACTGCCCAGATATATATTCTCGTGGTCAAACTTACATTCCGCATATCTGTAAAATGATACTAATCGGTTTATGCTGTTTATTTCTAAACAACCCAAGCCATTGAAAATTTCATAAACTTTGTGCAGTCAAAATATAATTACGCTTATTATGTACGTGGGTACAATTCAATTTACTAAATAATAAGCAACAAGTTTTAAAATAAAAGGCTTATATCGAAGTTGATATTCTTGCAACAGAAATATATAACTTAAACCTCATGTTCATAATATAATATATTTAAGCGTAAACAAATTCGCTTGAACACTTTATAGCGTTACAAAAATGTGAGACGTTTACCTGCACTCATATTTGAAATTGTCCTTGACGCACATGCGTATGGCGGTTATATCACGTGTTGCTTCGTGAAAAGTTGTTTATCAAGAAAAAAATATACAAAATAAAAAACACACACAGACAAACAAAAAAAAAAAGCAACAAAACAAAAATAAAAGAAAAACAAACAAAGTTGCCCGGTGTCGTCTTGTTTGGTTCTATTCTTGCCAAAATGGTACTCGGTAGCTTTGTAGTGACCGCCTTTGTTTCCAGTCGTCTGCCTGCAGTGAGGGTAGCTAGCCCCTGGGATAGGCTGGTATGTGTTTGAAGCCTACTGAAAGCCGCTTAGCTTTAAGACTGGTCAGCCGCTTAATGGTTATGGTCGAGCTTTTTCCTATTATGTTTACCGCTTTTCTAAGACTATTTTGCTTCTTTGTTCTTTCTCCAGATGTACATTTTGAGACGAAAAGGACCCGCCAGACATATACCCGCCACCAAACCCTAGAACTAGAGAAAGAGTTCCACTACAACCGATACCTAACCAGGAGAAGACGTATCGAGATCGCTCATATGTTAGGCTTAACAGAAAGACAAATAAAAATTTGGTTCCAAAACAGAAGAATGAAATGGAAAAAAGAGAATAATATTCAGAAACTAACAGGACCAGATCGTTCCAAAGGCGAGCCACATATTACAGACTCTAGAAGTGTCCAGCATGGTTCCATCAACTCCACCCAGCAACACCAATGACTATGGCGGAGTAATGAACAAATCATATCATCAAAACTTAACCAGTAATTGGTCGACATTTCGAACCAGAGCATAAATGCTCAACCAATGAAGTCGAATTGGTTGATTGAAGGCGTTTAAGTTTCGATTTGGTGTTGTGGCAGAAAAAACCAAATACGGTCACACAGAGTACCAACTTTTAGTGTTGTATCTTCAAGACCGCAGGGTATTCACGTTTGGTTCTGTGACACTACAAATACTGAGTGCATATGGACAAAGTTGGCTTTCCTTGGCGAAAAGTCATGACTTTGGCTTAACAACGATCACCACATACAGTTTAGAGTTGGTGAAATGGATATTTGGTATAGTCTGGCTTGACAAAAACAAAACACTGAATAGACCATACTCATTTCTGATCTCATCCATTGGAACTTTATCTTAATATATTTATTTGCATATAGAGAATAAAACTGAAAATCAGCGTCACAAATATGTGCTGAATCAAAGAAATTTGTATGAACGATTGTTGACAGTTTATATACTGTCTATATATTTACTTATTCGTAATTCTGTTTGTCTTTCATTTTGTGTAAATCTAAATGAGGGTAATGCGTGTAGTACATTTTTTGTCCTATGATATTGTGAATTTGGAGTACAAGGTTAGTTCCCTCATCGGGAGTCTTCATGGCAGGGTAGAACATTAACTAGTGTATATATTGAAACGTTTATAGTGAGTGTAATCTGTGTTTTATTTTATCAAATTACAAGAGAGATTTACTTGTTGTAAAACTGTTGTTTTCTCATTTTGTTTTAAGTGCTAAGTCGTTCCCTTTGATTGGTACATTAGGACAGGTGTAGCCAATTCACTGTTCAGGGTTTCAGTTAGTCAATAAACGATATATTGCCTTCGGAATTGTAGTTTTTTTGGAGTCAGTTGCGTGCTCATATTACAACAAAGGAACTCAGATGAGTACAGAAGTATCCGCCTTATAAGGAAGTGATCGTGTGACTATATGTTCTGATTTTGCAGGGCCATACGTCTTATACCATTAGTTAGGCTTATAACTACCCACCCTGATGTCACATGGAAAAAGATTTTGTAAATCTTAGATTTTCCTAATAAAAATTCAGATGTTATGGGTGCAGGTATATAATAGAGCTCTTACACTAAGTTGCTTGATGAGGACTGGAATGGTTCACACACTTTAAATAAACCCCATCAATACTTAAAGGAGACAGAGGGAAGCCTTTTGAATATAATTTGGATTTATTATTCCATCCTGGGTCATGAGTTTAATTTTAATCTATCATATTATCTGAAGTAGCCTCAGGCTTCCTGTCTTTTAGGCGAAAACTGAAAACAAAACAGCAAAGAATAACAGTAATTTGCATAATTAAAAATATATAGTGAAGAGTTGAAAGATGGCTTTAATAATTTATTTTCAATTTGGAAGTGATATACATTTACAAGTATAAATGCACTGATGAATTTCTCAACACCGGTCATCGAGTATCAGGGATGGGACATAAACGTTTTATTGACGGTTCATAAAAATACCTTAAGATGAATCGGATTTACTTTCTAGTAATCAGATGTGGTGACTTTCAGTCTAATGTCTACTAAATCCCTTAGACTTGTCTACACACAAGTCACATATGTCATATTGTGAACACAAAGTTGGAGGGAAAAGCAATCTTGAGATCAGGTGTATGTAACTGTCAAGAAATATTTGGGAACAGGGTATAACAAACAGCCCACGGGTCAAACAAATTACCTTTGTAATGCAAAGCGAAATTAATTAGCATTTGTCTGAATGATCTCATATGCTCAATCCTTTATTATGGAGAATTTATCTTCATATAGTTGGGTTAGTGTAGACCATAAAGCCCTGGTATTTATAATTCTAATATATGCATTATGACATTTTAAGTCTAAAAAAAGTCCTCACCTGTAATTGGCTTCAGTGTGTTTAATGTGTGTAAGAGGTGTAAAGATAGGATTCATAGGAGTTCTTATAAAGGTAAAAATGACCCCGGGGAAGAGAGGTCACGGCGGCCGACAAGAACTGATTCATATCTGACAAGTGCAAATAATCACACTCATTAAACATCATATATAGTTTTTAATATACATTCTTAATGTAGGTCACGGGGTCAATTTTCACGCAATATACCCCTAAAGTTAATTCTCAACGTCTACAAACCGTGGACAATTGTACGAGATTGAAGCACAATCGTTAAATTTGTGGTTTTGCAATTTGCAAAAATGGTTTAATTCACAAATTCCTTCTTAATTACATATAGCCTAGACGTGTTTTATTCTCCCGGGTACCACAGTTTAACAACAGCAAATATTAAACGCTTCAATATACCTACAATGAAATATCCACTAAATAATAACAATAAACTTATAAAATAACCGAATTGCACGTACTTGTTTTAAAACAACACGGTGTCCAGCAGATCCGTTATTAAATTCTTTCAGTGGACTATTACAATCCTTTATATTTCTGGATCTTTTTTTCGCCAACTGAATTATATTTTTAAGTGTGTATAGTCAGAGGTTCTACATCGTAAAGTGTCTGACTGTGGGTAACACGTATTTCCAGTTGACGACTGTATTAACCAGATAACATCTCTGAAGTTGTATAAGAAATGTTAACGTGCTAATGAGCAAATGCACTCAATGTGAAACTATGTAAAACGTTGATAAACCAAAGACTTGATGATACTGCTTATACATATGTTTTCATAGTTTCATTCTATACATGCTCTATATGTACAAAACCGACTATAAACGTTGTTGATTTGTGTTTCCTATTAAACAAAACGATAAAGTTATTAGACACTTACATATCAAAGCAAGTCACAACGGACGAATTCAGATGAAGCATTACCAAAGAATCTCAGTACCATTTGCTATATGTGAACTACAAAAATATCTAGTTTTTTCCACCAAGAAAATACAAAATATGAATACATTGTTAACAGTCCTGCTTATGCCTTAAGGAAACAAAAAAAAAACGTCCGGTTTTAAGGAGGGTTTTGATATGCCTACATATGACATATTCTACTTCTTTTAAGCGCTTCTATTCAAAATTTATTGAAATTATTTCATGTAATGAAAGCAGAATTTTGCAGCAAAGCAAAATCAGTCGTTTGCCTTCCAGAATAATTTGCTTTCCGCCTTAATCGACGATTTCTCACCGGGACATGTCAAAACGGTATGTTACAATTTACGAGCTATGCGGGAAAATGCTTAAGAAATATATGCCATATTTTATTCTGCTCGGTCTGCTATTGACGAAAACAAAGCATCCAGGCGTCTTACAGAAATCATATAAGACATCATGCACATAAATAGATGGCGGTCCAACGCAATAAGTACGCTGAAATGGCGTATTTCTATTAATTATCGCTTTAATCCAAAGTTGAAACATGTAAGGAAGGTCCTTTTATTTTTAAAAAATTATAACATCAAAGCATTTGATACTGGTGTTATTTCCAATACCAACAAATCAATCATATATACCCGAAACTTTTTCTTCCCTCTATCTTTCCTCCAAATTTTCATATTCGTACGTTTAAATCCTGGTCGATTGCAGTGTACAGGGTTTGAATGACAAAGGTTTCTGCACAAATAAGGGGAAAATACTAAACCGCCATTCTGACCCGAATAAGAAAACTAGAGTTCGTGTGCTTTTAAACTGACAATATATAACAGAGTTATTTGAGGTGATCAGAAAACCAAAGTTTGAAAATGCCGGGGGCGTGTAACTGCCATTAACCCTATCATAGCCATATAGAGGGTAAGAACGCAATAACCATCAGCTGAATGTCCATTTCCTGCCCTCGTGATGGCCATTACACTCTGTTAGGATACCTTTTAAAACATGTCTATATGCGTTAATGGACTAAGACTCCGTCAAAACATCCCAGGTCACGAAGACCTCTAAATGACTTTAATGGGGCCCGCTGTTGGTATAATTCATTATACCAGAATGACTATTTTCTAAAGTAAGCGCCTGTAAACAAGAATCGATTTGAAACGTAAGACACAAAATTGTAATGGGCCAAACTTTCTTTTCTAAATAGCTTAATCTCGAGTACGCTCTTTGGGGTAAATTTCGCATGAATTGCGTAGAATTCTTATCAGATTAACCCTCACATTGTCTGTTCGTTTGCGTTTAACACTTTCAGGAATTGGGTAGTGTTTTCTTCTGCTTTGTATAACAATTTAGAGTGTATATAAATCAGAGGTAAGAAATGTAAAAGCATCATGTCGTGAGTGGAGATTCGTCTTTCCGGCCGTCCTCACCAAATCTATGAAACTAATGAGTATTACTGAGAATACACAAACGTAAGATCGGCATCGAACAGGTAGATTAATATTCAAAACTCTGTCTTTTAGCTTTGTATCAGAGTTTGGAAAAGGGTGAAACAGTCAAATGAGAAAGAGAATAGTTTATTTTAAAATTGATTTATGGTAAAGTCTTAAAAGTTTGACTGTGTGAAGATTTAGGATAAAAGTGGTTGCGGGAAATCAGACTGGTCAGCTGTTCGCTAACAATAGCCACCCCTTTGTCCAGCGAAGGCTATAAAATTGGATTAATGAGTGATCAGGGACTAACTAAGAGAAAGATCACCCTTTGTCGTCTAAATTCACATCTTTCTTCTTCGTTAAGGATTAAAGTGATTCTGTCTTGGAAATTAGAAACATAAAACTGTCAAAATATCCATGAGAGCATAAAGGGACACCTGTCTGCCAGGAGAAGCCGGAACCACACCCATAATACACAGTCCACGTCCCTCGGATCTTTCCCACTTATCATCGTGAGTCCACTCCAAACATCAACTGCGAACAAGATGCTTGCTTATTGAAACCGGGCACAATAAATCATTCAGTGTGCTTTGCTGGAATTGTGTATTTACAAACATCAGGGTAGGTCAGTTGGTAAAGGAATAAATCATTTGTTAACAGCAACAAATGTGACAATATATAACATAGAGATTAAATACCATATATGCCTTTACTTAAGTGTCTATGTTATAATCAGCATTCGTTAACTGCTTATATCTGCTATACACGGTAGCTACATCAAATGTCCCTCATCAAATGCACCGGAAATGGTCGTATTCTTTACAGTAATCGCTATGACGTTATTGACTTATGCATATTGTTCCATGATGTATCTTTTTGAGTCTGTTTGTTTTTAATTGATGAAATTAATACTGGCTTATATTATGAACACAAACTACCTAGTATAGAACAAGGTCATGACCGAATTCGTACTCAATTTTACTACATTAAGGTAATTAAAGTAACTTCTCTTGGTTCTTTGAGAAAAATAACTCGACTTGCACCTCCCACCACGCCCTTGCGGAAAGCAGATTCCCAAATAACCTACTTGTACCGGGTTTCAAGGATACCTTAAGGAGATAATTGCAACAAAAGTGCTAATTCGTATTTATTTTTTAAACGCGAATTTGGCCACCGGGTGACGGTGATTATAGTTAAGGCGTTAGTAACACTAGAGGGATCTGGGAATTATTTGTGCTGATGACGTATTTAAACTTGCATTTATATTCCACAAAAAAATAAATGAGGGTTAAACCCTCTGTTTATTTGTCAATCAAAGTATGAATCGCAAATTACATCATTTATCGTTGGGCGCTTAGCTAAGAAAAAAAACTACAATACGTCCCCGGTAAGCACAGAGCTTAGCAACTCTAATGACTTTTGTTTCAATAGAGCCCGAGCTGGATTATACCATTAGGTAGGGATTATCGAAGTTTAGAATTCAGTCGTAAGAAACACGTCTCCAATGAATGTACTTTCTGTGTTTGGGCAGAAGAGTAGTAAGTCATTAAAGAGTATCATTGGTAGCGAAAAGGAGATAGGCTTGTGCAGCGTAACGGGGGCTTCATTGCTAATCTATCTTGATCCTCTTGTATAATGCCAAACCGCTTAAGAGTAAAAGTATATAAATTGAAAAACCCATCGTTTTGTGACAATAGTGTTTCTCGTTAAATCCTGTAATATAACTTTGTGTAATTTTACTACAATGTTTGGGAATATGTGGTATAATCTTTTTACCAAATATATACTTTCGACAATCGGAATATTATACCTCATCGACCTACGTGGAAGTTTACTCGGTAGTTTGTATGTGTTTATGATTGTCATTGTAATGTTATAGTGTAGCAATGATCTGCCTGGTTTTAGGCTTGTCCCCAGTATGCATCATTAATTGACTAATTAAACTCGAGTTGACGTAAAACGCTTCAGTAGCTAGGCCAGGTAAATCGTCTGTTCAGCAATAAAACACTGGCTGATATCTGTCTATCCCAACAGCTAGGTTCTGTCTGTCAATCCCCTGGGAGTACTTACACTGATAGGTGTGAACAAGCTACTGACAGCAGAATTGCACATACACAATACCACAGAAAATAATATCAATCTAATGAACATATAATTTCTTCAATAGTTCATTCTCCTGCTGTGAGCATGTTTTTGTCTCACCAAACAGACGGGCCAATGTTTTAGAGACATGCTTTATTGGTTACGCACGTGTGTATCTTTGCCGCGAAATCTCTATGCCTATACGCTGTCAATTAAATCATAACAGTTCAAATTGAGCTATTGTTGGAAATAGCATTGTATTTTGCGGAGTGGGTCCAACAAATATGTCAATTGAAAAAATGTCAAGTCTCTTTTCAGATAAGTGAAACCGTTTACTTGGATGGCTAAATACCATTAGCAGAGATAAACCATTGTCTATAAAACAGGTGTATTGTTGTTATCATTACAATTACGGAAATGTTTTAATTCCCAAAGGTTGTATCATATTTCGTGACACCTGGTATCCCCGCGACGCAGTTGAACTTCATAGGTAACTAAACGTTCACGCTCCTCAATTAAAAAAAGTGTTATCCTAGTTTAACTTATGTTTAATTAAACTTGGTACCGTATAGTTTACATTCACATTTATAAAAACTGTTCATCTTGGAGTTGTTTGCTTATTTGTTAGAAATTTACGAGACAAAAATTTATGTTCAGAAATATATGTATCAAACAGTAAAGTGTAAAATGTACTACACAAATCCTCGTGTTCCCAGAACTAAATGACTGTCCAACAAACTGACACCTAAACCTCAGTCACAGTCAGATGGTACCCTAAAGGGTAGTATGGCAATCACAGGAAAAGGACAGGGTCATTTCACAACAGGAAAATAACACTGATCATATTATATGAAAACAGGTTATAAGTGATCAAAATACGCTAAATAGACACAAAGGCTACATAACAGTTACTGTGATAAGTTATTATGTACATCAGGAGAATTCTATTTAAAATATCACGAACACTATCGTTAAAAATAACAAATGGAAGAAGTTTACGATTCTCAGTTTCCAAGGAAAGATATCCCGCCGTCCACGCCCCCTCTAAATTTGTAAGTATGTCAGAGTTTCATGTCAGCACACGCATATTTCATATGGAATTGAATTAAAGTATTTGTCGTTTGTTAAAGTTCCAAGGAATATGTTAAACTCGCTAAGAAATAATAAATTTGTTCGTATACATTACACTGTTATATGTTATTGTGCAAATAACAGACTGCTTAAAGGTGCAACCGTTTTACGTATCTAGCTTGGGTCGTTATTTATGTCTGTTTGCCAACACACACAGGAAAATGTACATCAACACTGGCTTGTTTGCGTCTCTGATTGTTGTATACCAATCCTATCTATTGCGGACACCGAAAGCCATCTATCTTCCCTCCATTCTACTCACACGCTTTGCCGGACCTTTGATCTGTTAAGCCAGGCCGACAGTTATTCATTGGAAGCAACCGACCATTTTTCATCGATATCAGGCTGGCCGTTTGACCGCTCTTTGAATGAGCGGTATAATTGTAAAAGTAAAATCTGCAGCGATCCTGCCCACCATCGACCAGTTTCGTCACAGTTGACTGGCGGAAGCACTCGCCATAATAACTGCTTTATTTGATAGTCATGTGCCACACAGATGTTTTTTACCATTCACTTCCCAATCAGCGGATCATAATTTGTAAAACACATTGGCGACAACGTACTTAGACTTTACCAACAGTATACAATGTGTCTTTGTTTTAATCTATGGTGAACAATGAAATATATTGACTGGTGGTGTATTTGACGATGAGCCTAATAGACGTCTCGTCCAAATAACAAATACAAATAGTTAAGGTTTAAGAACACATTGAATCAAATACAGATCTAGTAAATGTCTGGCATTGAGTATTGTACGTTTATTTCAGTTAAAACAAACATACACAGGCTTTACACGACTTTATGTTTTGCTGATCAATCCACTTATTCAATTTAAACTAGAAAGGCCAGGAGAAATATTCACTTTCAAAATATAGACAAGGTTAATTGCCTATTGGCAGGACAACACAATAAAAATTGGTTGTCATGTTTAATTGCTCCAGACGAATATTACTGTATTAGAAATTCGAGCATCCATCCTCGACATACAGCCCAGGATAAACAGTGTCAAGCTGGCATTTTTTCAAAATTATAGAACTCTATCTGGAAAGTAAAATGTATATCTAATGAGACAAAATTAGTGTTTAAAGCAAACAATTTTGAAGCTTACTATGGAATATGAATGATTGGCAATCATTCTGGTAACACGGTGGTATAAACCTTTACAGGGGTTACTGCTTATTGAAGGTATTTTTAATTGTTGAGTAGACCAAATTAAATAGACACAATTAAATTTATCACCATATAGGCGTCGATAAAATGAATAAAAAAAATGTCCTCCTTTTCAACAACGTGTTTTAGTATATTGCTGATTAAAACACTGAATCTTTTTTTTTGATATAGTAACCATTATTTAGGTGGTCTCGTTTATATTCGTTTTTGATTGATACAGTATTAACATTATGATGTAATTTAACGAGAAGAAAGTTTTGAAGCCCCGATGAACTGATAACATTGCAGTTGCTTCAGGTTGCACACGTTCTAGTAGACGACAGGCGGATTGACAAGGGCGCATGACTAAACGTACATAGGAATGAACAGATAGATGAACGGACCGAAGAATTAACCAGCGAATGTAAGAAACAACTCACTCACACACTACTGACAGATAAATACATGTACATCGCGCCTGAGAATTAACTTGTACTATGTATGGTTCAATTTGGCTGCGACTCCTGAATTATAAAGAAATAAATTATGAGTAGAAGCATAGGGTAAAGTGATGCAACGATCCGTCATTTAACATAAAGAATAACAACTCGCTCTCATGTATAAGTGTCAAGGTAATTGCCGTGGTATCAGCGGATCTAGGGAATAAAACATCCGCTAACACTTCAAACATAAACGGCTATTCATTATAAAACTACCCCCGTTATGCATATGGAGATAAATGTCAGTTTAATAAAGTATACAATGTAAAATGTAAGAAGCTTTGACGTAACTATGAAAACAATACACTGCCCCAGGGTGTATCTTATCTAGTAGATATTCAGCCTAGGTTCACGTTAACACACGTGTATACACATTTTCCTTGAAGAGTTCTCTTTTTTAAAATTGTGTTGGCAGTGTTGAAAAAAGACCACCTAGATTGACCGAGATGCTCGATACAAAAACACAAAGAGCAACATAAGACCGAAGCTTATATATAAATATATATATTGAATAAATGAAAAGATAAAATTTGACATGCCTCCACCGGGATTCGAATCCGGGACCTGTGGGTTACAGGTCAAACGCTTTACAGACAGAGCTTTATATATATATATATGAGTATCTTAACCGTCGATATGAAATACTACTTCTTATTTTCGACCTCGATTCGAAAACAGTTATAAAGCACGATCTGATTAATACTATAATAAGTTAAAATTAGTATATACGTCACATGCCACGAAAAGACGTTATAATTATGTACTAGACAATATTTTAAATCCAGAGAAGTGTAATACCGATAAGACTTAATAAATTGAGCGAGCAGAATAGTCCTTGAACTTGTAAACGATGCCTCATTTTTTTAAATTTTGATTAGAACGATCCCAGGGGATTTTGTTTGTTTATCCCGTCTTGGAAGTCTGATAAAAATGTAAAATACAACTTTCAGAAAACACTAACAAGGATAATGGGCACTTCTATAAAGTGAGGCACTGTTTACTAGATCTCATCGTCTTCTTTACAATGGTATCAATTTGAAGTTTCTAACATGAACAGTTTTCTAGATTCGCGTTGAAAACTGTAGATCTGCTTAAAAATGAAGTGCCAGAAATAAGCAACTAAAGTTTTGCTACTTGAATATATGATTTTCGGAAAACTAATTTAGAGGCTGCAATTTAAGTGTTTGTAATAAGAAATAATTATTTTTGTCACCAAAACTTGACTTTTAATTTATGCGATAAAAATAATTTGGTTCGTTTTGAGCCCAAAGGGTCCTAGTTATACTCAAACCGTATACTCAAACCGTATGTTCGCAAAGAAGGTAAAAACAGGTATTCTGATATTTAATGGAAACTATAAAAGTTCAACGGTGTATATTATTTTGGCCATTTGAAGGTGTCAATTATGTATGTGATCTTGGAGGAGGAAGACAGGGGGTCACCAAACTCCAGTGAAGAAAATAATGTTCGGATTAGCGCAAATACAAACTGACTAGGATAATCCGTCTAACCGTGTTAACTTTGCGACTTGAAAGGTTAAGTTGGACTGCCGCAGGTCACATAACTGATAGCCCATGGGATTTATACTTTTGTGATTAAACTGTATAATTGACGTGGTTGTCGAGGCGAAAGTTGAGTGCTTATTAGTTGGATTGCCTATGAAAAAAATAACCAAAAGACCACAATGTGTAAACAACGAACATACATGTTCATACAACTACTTCTCCACAAGGGTGAGTTGTTTGAGGTATACTGGGGAACAAAATGACCATATGTTCAGCTCATGTATTTTACCACTGGATTGATACTTGACGATATGATTTAGTTTTGGACGACATAGGCCGATACATTTACCATCGTTTTGATCATGGTGAATACAGTTTTCACGTTATTGAGATAATGTGGTCGCTAGTTTAAGGCTTATACATACATCCCTGAACCCAGCTACAATATCCCGTTGATGACAAATATTACAATGGTTATAGTTTTGTGACTTTACGGTGGTTTTCTTTTCAACTTTGAGAGATTTGCAACCAAAACCTACAGGAAACGAATCTGACAAATATAGCTGTATATTGCTTTCTTTGCTGGCAGAATAGCACCAGTAGAACCGTTGGATTATATTTGACGACAGATCAGATTGGTTTTAAGTTGATGATATTATTTATACTCTCATAGATAACATTATGGGAAAATTCAAACCATTTCTGACAGAATAGAAACGCAGAGCTTTAATGCGTGTATGTTTACGCAATATGCATAAAACAGCGACGACTACACCTTTAATGATGTCCAGCAAACTGTAAAGTAGTGATTTGTGTAACTCAAAACCTTCCGGACTGATGGTACAGTATCTGAAGTTTGGATACGGTATGTAGATAAATTGAAGTAGTGCGAACACGTATATGGTTCCCCTAATCAAAGGTTAATAGACGAGTCGTTAAATGTACTATAAGAGCGACAAAAAACTTTAAAATTTTTAAAGTATAAAAGATATAATAATCGTGAGGTGATTAGGTGTTACAAGCAGTTGGCTTGGTGATTGTAAATTTAGCAATTACTTTTACATTATATTTTCCTTGTATGTCACAAAAATGGCCCTTCACACATTTAAAAAACGCTAAAGTATAATATACTGGTAACATTGTAGTCCACATGGGTTGTCTCATCAATTGCCAGCACCTAATATTTTATATTTATTTACAAACTTTATTAAAATATTACCGTTCTACTATAAAAAAAATTCAAATTGTACGATAAAACACTGCATTAAAGTAACATGTTGAGAAAACTGTCTAAAATACCTTCCTCGTTGTGATCGTAAATATAGTTCAGCCGAAAATGTGAAACTAAAATAAATAACCTCCAAGGAAATAATTATTATTTAGAGAAATAATTTTAAATGAAATAAATTTATTTAAAATAAATTATTATTGCCATAGCACTTATTATGTACAGGTTGATTTCAACAGTACTGAAATACTAATGGGATCAACCTTTTATTGAAAATTGATAAAGCCTTTTTTTTCTTTACTCAACAGTTTAAAAATATTTACACAAACTCTTACTATCAAATATTTTTTTAACTATAAAAAGAAGCTTTATAAAATTATCGTTAGGTCCTAAAAATGAATGTCCGTTATTTCATAACTGTGCAAAGCAGATGTTTGTTTTCGTTATTATTCGTAAATTGGAAATGACAGGAAAACTGAAAACTGGTTCTTTACTTGAAACTGTCCTTAAATGCTGTATTCAGCTACGATATCGTTCCCAATAAGATACCGTTGTACAAAAACATCCCGTATAATGCAACACACCAGAGATATTTTATCTAAGCTATGTTATAATATGCAAGCAAAAAAGTGTTGTTGGTGTAGAAGCCCTCTGGCTAAGGGCAATTTGGAGAGTAGCAATGCTGTCTTTACTTAGCACTGGAGAAAAATATTTTCCCAACATCATGGATACATTTCACATCTTGGTTATGCTAGTGTCAATTATTGTTGTAATACATTGATATATAAGTGAAACACAAATCAATCAACCGTAGAATTTGCATGGCTTACAGACGAAATGTAAAATTTGTAAAAATAATTTACACGACATGTTCAGCGACCATTTTATTTATAACGTTAGAATTAATAAATAGTAATATCATATTTTTATTGTACCGAAATAAAACTGTGCTTGCCTCCGCTAGTATATATTATATAGTCCCTTCAAAAATTATAAACTCTCAGTCACCCGCTGAGCCTTTAATCAGCCCTTATATATGCTTATAAAAACGCAGAAAATATGTTTTCCACTTATTCCAGCTGGAAAATGGACCGTCCGCCAGTCTCTTTTGATCGTAATGTTTGGGAGACCATTCAGGCTCATACATATGTGCCTTATAAAACGGTTTCCCCATTAAGGTTTTTCAATTTTTATACAAATATCGCCATAGACAATGGGTAATTTAAATGGTGGAAATCAAAACTGATTGACAACAATCTCATATAAATAATTAATAAAGGATTAAATTATGTATTTTGGTTTATAATAGTTTAGCTTCCTTTAAAATAATTACATACATTGCTGTTATAATTTTATATGGTCAATTAATTCACTTATTTTTTTATTTAGTTATTTGTTTATTTATTTATTTATTGATTTTGTTGTGAAAGTGTTTAGCTAGATATTTCTTTCTTTCTCTCGTTTGTTCTTTGTGTATTCCTCTCTTTCTTTATTTATTTCAGTGTATATTTGTTTTTCTTTCAATCACACAGGCCATGATTCGCCCAATTATAGGCAGATAACAAAATATAATATAAATATATAATTGTAAAATAATGAACGGAAATTGTACATAAAACGGTGTTTTAAATAATTTAGTTTCAATATTTTAACTAAAATAAATAAATAACAATATAGAAGTATTTTAAAAGACAAATTGCAATGTTCAAACTATCAAATTTAATTACAGCAAGGCAGTTTGTGCAAAAACAAGGGGATCAGAAGAGCATCTAAATATATTTGAATTTTAATTTGGAAACAATTAAAGTTTCAATATGATATTTTATAGAAATATTTAAGCCTGATATCTATTACAGGCAGATAAAAACAAGGAGTAAATTTCGATAAATAATATAATATGGGCATCCGTTTTTTGGATTAAGTTTTTCAATTGTGTTTGTGCGATGTTTTTTTTTGTCCCGGTGTTCACGCTCTACAATATTATACCAGATGTATTCTCACAGTAGAATAATACAGACATTTTTCAGGTTGATGCGACTAAAAACTGGTGCAAGATTATTTCCAATATCCTAATTATTGTAAAGGTTTTAAAATTTGTTTTGACATGTGAAGTTCAAACTATAAGCTATCAGTTAACCACAGACCCGTCTTTAACAGGATAATTCCCAACAATAGAATCATTTATTTAAATCTTGTTTCGTGGCTTTGTGAATGTAAGGATTCATCATGTCCTATATCCTTCCGTATAGTCTAAATGTGATAGGACATATCACCGTGAATGATGTCCGAATTTATACAAATCAATCAAGCATCCGCAATACCTGACTTACTTTTTTAATCACCAAGTTTATTCAGATTATCCAAGACTTGACGTTTTACTAAGCCTAAGTCCATGTCGTTGAAATAAGTCATAATCTTTGTTGACAGTGTAAATTGTCTTATACTTTGAGATATGAATTGTCCTGGGCTTCTTCCTTGTATTCCTTCTTCTATTCTAGGCTTGTTAACGCAGAGGTATCTATTTCAGGGGGGATTTCGACGTGTAAATCCGATTGTATGAGGGATCAAGTTCTATTGTCAGCCAGAGATCACTGGAATAACAAACTGACCAAAGCGGAACGAATATGGCATGTGAAAGGAGTTAACAACTGCTCCGGTTAGATGACATGTTAAGATGGTATTGATAGGGGGTATAGAGCTGGGTGAGATAAGTCCACGTAAAGATGACTGTCAGCCTTTATCAACACTAATAGAGAAGAGAAAACAGCCGGACTATCTAACCACTGGTCAATTGGGTTCATTACAATCACCTGGGCAGTAATGAGACTACAATGACCGCATAGTATCCTAACCTCCAAATCGGCTTTTCAAGTCTTTAAGTGGTTTGGACAATGGGTTAGTGTTGGGCAGAGTCGATCCAGGAGGAGAGCTCGCCGCGTGCAGGTAACATGGCTGCTAAATGGCTTTCTCAACAATTAAGGGGACATAATACCTGTTAGTATTACGCAACCAGCCATTCTCTCCAAATGATCCAAAGCTAAATGTGCTGGCCGTTAAGTGGCGATTAAACCAACTTAATTCATTTAGAAGCTGAGGAATAGAATGGTGCTCATAGAGAGCCAGAGGCAGGTCTCTAACCTGCCATTCTACATAGAATACACTTGATGGACTGAGACGCGTGTATTGTCCAATTTGTAACGCCTTTTTGCCCAGCAACACAATACTGCAGAAAACCTCCCGCCATTTGAGCTTCTCTATGTGGGAACATGGGCTGCACAAACAATACGTGTCGTCGTCTTCACTTTATATAATCTCGAAAAACTTTTACTCTTTTTTAACTGTATATTTACAGTCAATATATAAGCAATAAAGTGTGAATTTATGTTTCCTACGATAAAGCCAAATTTTAAAAATTTAAATGGTAGACTAATCTAAGAAATTTATTATAAACAATGTATAACAGAATGGTTTATGATTTTGTATTAATCACATGGTTTATTATGAATGTTATAAAGCCTCTCTATACAGGGATATAACCTGAGAAAGAAACAAAGGCAAAAACTTAATTTGTAAAAGTAAAACTGTAGTTTGGGAGAATTGTTGTTGTTGGCTAGCTGCATCCTAGAAAAACGAATGGTGAAAGAAAATAAAGTTCAATGTATGTTTTAGGACTATAAGGGGGGGAAGGGGGGGGGGGGGGGGGGGGCTTAGTTAA
>JARFOD010002133.1:0-11798 GCA_031763545.1 Mopalia muscosa | reverse complement strand
TTAGCTCTGAGAACACCAGGGCAACAGAAAGCAACCTCTTTTCTCGCCTCTTACGATCGACCGAGGAAGCCGAGGGACTTTACGATTTGGTCACCTATGAACGTTGAAATCCCACCTATATTATATTATCATTTAAGTATTTGACAAACATTTATGCGTAACACGATATAGCTTATCTTTGTAAACAAATGACACCGCACGTTATTCTCCATATGCACTTAGACTGTTTTATTGTATTTTGTTACAGTAACTTACAAACTTAATGAGTCCTAAGTGACGAACAAACGTCGTATTTGAACACAATTTGTTGCCACATTGTGGATTTTGTTAACTATAAGCTGTTAAATCCCTTACGGTGACGCACTGCAGTAAATTAACTCTGATCTACTGACCACTCATTCTGCATAGAGATGGTGCGACAACCAGAAAACCAGAACTTGCATAACTAACGCACAGAACATCTTTCACTAAACACGGACACGGGTCAACGCCTATCGGTAAATTCGTCAAGACACTTCTCATTGCAAGTAAATGGACCAGAACTCATAACAGGAATTAAAAGTGATACAGAAGTCATTAATTAAACAAACCATAAACAGGCTTACGGATGTTAATATAAAACATACATTATTCATACAGAAACCTAATGATAACAGTTAACAGATTAACCGTTTCATAAACAGTGATATATACAATTTTCAATAAAATTAATTGTTTGCATTGTGTACAATTTGAAAATTATGACCGCAAAAGACCTAGACTCTCTATCGGATATCGATACAACATAAAGACCTGCACGTGAAAAAAAAAAACATTAACATACAATTGTCAAGAAGTATATGAACCTTTTCTACAGGATTTATTACCCTTAAAAGAACAAACTTGGGACAGGTACAGCAACAACGAGAGACCTGCTCAAGATCTCCAGATGATTTGCTATCGCTACGTAAAGTAGAACGAGACCTTTCCCATAAGTAGAATCATTATCGATCAATAACCGCTGATTATGTCGCATTCTTGACTAAAACAGGGCCCAAGAAAGTATTGAAGAAATGCAAAACTTCATTCCTATCACAGAAAGATACTCATTTGTAGTGGGCAATGCCAGATCTTGACAGCCGCGTACAAAATGCTATGGACAATTTGTCGGTAAGATCAAAGACTTCCATTCAATCAAGGAAAACTAAATTAGAAGTAAGTTATATCCTCGTAAAGAAACAGGTCAAGGTTGAAGCAGCGAGGGCACAATCCGAATATGCGAATTAAAGAAGCAGATCTTCGCAAACGACATCATGCACTTCTTCGTGAGCAACAACAAATGCGGGAAGCCCACACTGGGCAGAGCTCAATGCTGATTTAAGAAAATGTATGGCCGAAGCCGAAATTATGGACGTGCAGTCAGACGTTACCGGATGTATCAAATCTAAGGTGTGTGTTGCTACAAAAATCCACGGTCACGTACCGAAGAGTATGTACATAGTCTTGTACAAAACCAGCATTCTTCTCTCCAAGATCAAAAGCACATTATACGAAAGCCACAACTCAAAACTGGCGTTTCTCAGGAACATATCCAAAACGTCACAATAAAAGATCAGTGCTGTATACCAAAGGAAGCCTCGACAAGAGCTGATAACACCTCAGTTAGCGATGCTACATGACTTTACCCAGTTTCCTTTGGAAAAAAACTCGCCCGACTAATTTCACCGACAACCCGAAACCTATATAATGTTGAGTCGGGTTTTATGCAAATTATAGTAGAACTACAACCTTACCCTAAAGAGGGGTTGTATATAAGGATAAATTGGCTTCGGCCGGAATCATCTAAACAGGCAAGAGACATTAGAAATGCAAACGCTAGAAACATTATATAAAGGATATAGGGGCGTTTAAATGAAACATCAAAATGAAGACGGCAATTGGACGGCTCCACTTCCTTTCCAGCACCCAAGACATCGGCTCCCAAATAACCGTGATCAGACCGTGAAAAGGGCCAAAACTCTTCGCAGCGGTCTTAAAAAGAATCCCCTTAAGAAATATCATGTTGTGACCTTGATGAAAGGTGTTCTAGATCAAGGTCATGCTGAGGTGGCTCCACCACTCCAACGAGGTGAGGTGTGTTGGTATTTGCCATTGTCCGGCATATACAACCCAAATAAACCAAACCAGATAAGGGGAGTCTTCGACTCATCTGCTCAATATAATGGACTTTCCTTGAACAGTGTGTTAAGTGGACCCATCGTCATCGCCGGTGATATAAAAATTATGTTCCGCTGTTTCCTTGTGACAGCAATTCACCAAAACTACTTTACGTTTCTTTGGTATGTGGGAAATGACCCTAAGAAAGACCTTATCGAATAATGCATGCGTGTGCATGTAATTTGGATCACTGTATCGCCGTCAGTTGCAACTTATGGATCAGAAAAGCAGCCCAACAAGTTGAGAAGGAATTCGGAACAGACGTTCAAGATTTTGTCCATAATGATTTCTATGTGGATGATGCCCTCACATCACTTGCCTCAGAGGAGACCCAATAGACCTGATGAAAAGAATGCAACAAGCTTTACTCGAACACGGAAATCTATGACTGCATAATGTCGCTTCCAATAGCCTGAAAATCATGGAAGTCTTTCCATCCGAAGATCGGGGGTAGTGAATGTCCAGCTGACTAACCTTCTATTTTTTATTTAGGCTGAGTGGCCTAGGTGGCCGGCATTTATTGCTGGCGATTCGGCGCCTAATTCTGAGGGCAGTGGGTTCGATTCCAGGACGGGTTTCAACTTGCAAATTTTTTTAAACTAGAATCTGTTCAAACTAAGAAAGTGTTATCCCAAAATAACGAAAATACTGTTAATCTACACTTTCTAAGACACAAAAATTATTCAAAACTAAAGTAGCTCACACGCACGGTCATACTATTCCGAGGTTAGAACTGTGTGCAGCCACTCTGTGGTAGAGATAGCTGAAGTAAAATGGGACCATTAAGAGCTACCTTTGAACACCGTTCGGCATTACGCAGATGAGTAAAATTGTCTTGGAATATGTCCATAACGAGACCAGACGCCTGTACGGGTATGACTGCAGCAAACTGTCTAACCTACGCAGGCAACCAGGTCTATACATTCTTCCGATCTTTCAACATCCACATGGCTGACAGGCCTCCTCAGCTTGGTCAAGATAGAACAGAATCGACATACGCATTGACCTACCCAACAGATGATGTAGAACTGAGACCACTAGTGGTTTTGTCCTGTCAAATTTACAAATTCCATGTGGACTTGGTACACTTAGATTTGAGAGATTTTTCTCATGGTTGAAGCTAGTCATAGCTGTCGCCAGCCTGAAGCAGAAGATAAAAATTGTCGTTCTGCAGCCGTTAAACCGACCAGTGTAGACATATTGCTACAAACCGAGCGAGTTGTTATCGCAAAGCTCCTAGAAGAAGTATATTCCAAAGAGATATCATCCATCGTCGAAGGTAAACTTCTTTCAAAGAATAGCCCACTTGCATAATTTGCAAAGATGGCATTTAACGAGTCGGCGGATAACTCAACCTCTCAAACTTACCACCTGGAGAACAGAACCCATACATTACTCCGGGACGTCACCACATTGCACAGGTTTTGTTCGGCACCGCCACCAGGGACGACGCTTCACAGAGTGCGTAGTCGGAACAGATGGTCTGTGGGTCGTTGAGGAGAGACTAGTCGCTTCGGTGTTTCATAAGTGTGTTATTTGTCAAAAATTCCGGGGTAAACAAGAAGCCAAGAGATCACAGACCCCAGGATCACCCTTTTCTTCCGTTGGCGTTGATGCTAATGGGCTCTGGCATATAGTAGCCCACCGAACTCGAGGCGACCTGACGCATAACAAAGTGTTTGGCACTTGCCCAACAACTAGAGCCATTCGCATAGAAGTGGTCGAATAAATGAGCTTTTACTCTTTTATCAACGGTCTTTGCTGCTCAATTTCCATCCGTGGTACAGTTGCAGAATTTGATTCGGATCGATCGGCTGTACCGGGAGTAAAAAATCGGACTTAATCAACGTTTGAGGAGATCACATAACGGAATTTCTATATGAAAGGGGTACCAAGAGGATCTTCAACCCTCCCCACTCATTTCACATGGATGGAGTATGGGAAAAGATGATCGGCATAACCAGGAAAATCTTAAACTCCATCCTTCTGCAAACGCATTGCAAGAAACCCACGAAGTTTTGACCACTCTTCTTGCAGAAGTATAAGTTATTGTGAATGTGCAATCCTCAGATCGGGATTTTCCAACCATCCTTTCTCCAGCTACTCTTCTGACACAGGAAATGAAATATGCCACATTTTTCGAGAAAAACTTGGCCATAATGGATGTCTACAAAGAACAGTGGAACACTTCAAACACCTAGCGTTCGCCTTATGTAAGCGCTGGAGAAATGAGTATTGTAAACGCTGGAATCCAGACGAAAATGGACGACTGTTTGACTTATTTTGCATGCCCAAAAGCGTTCCTGTGTGCTATAATTATTTTAAATCGTGATTTATGTTCAAAGATCTCGTATGACATTTGCCGGGAGAGTGTGCTGACCCGTGACCTAATTATTTTACATAGTCTTAAGGATAACTCTTCAGTGTTAGGAGTAAGCTTCGTGCTCGTCAATCAAAATATAAACTGAATCAGTGCTATCTTCCCAAGAGCGTCACAGCCAACTTCCACCGTATTATGTTGCCTTAGTGAATCACAGTGTGTGTAGATTAGTCACAATAAGTACCTGCTAACGAACTCATTTCCGTTTACTTGGACAAAGAAACCCATTCAGTATAGCGACTTTATTAACCTAACTCTTATACTAACATTACAGGGATGGATGAACTGTCTATCGGTAACAGCGTTATCCATTTTGTCACCAATTAAGGTTGTAATCTTAACTATATTATATAATCATTACACTTCATTTTAGTTTTTTTTATATAACTAAATTTTTTCACCTATATCACAGCGGTATATTCCAACAATAATTGACACTAGCACAACAAAGATGTCAAGCTATTCAAAAATGTTGGAAAGTTGATCTTCCTCCAGTGCTAAATAAAGACTGTATTACTACTCTTCAAACAAACGTCCTTGCCAAGAGGGATTGTTGTTAAATGTGTGAACTAAAACAATATATAAACTTTTAAAATTTCAATACGTAAAACAAACGAACATTTACGCGTTACACAACATACCTTTTTCTTACAAAGAATTGTCAACCACACGTTTTTCTACATATGTGCTTAGACTGTTTTATTTTATTTTGTTACAGTTATTTACCAAACTTAATGACAGTCCTAAGTGACGCATAAACATCGTATTTGAAAAGAATTTGTTGCCACATTATAGATTTTTTTCTCCTATATGAGAGGGCTCTATGAATAGTTAACTAAGCTGTTAAATCCCTTTTGGGTGATTTTATTGGTCAATTCATACCCTGTATTAATCCGATTTGGTCATTTAGTATGCATACAAAATCAGAATAGATATGGATACAAACTCCGAATACGTTTGGATATTAATTAATTTGTATGCATACCTGTGATTGGTTGTGAACATGTGTGCATACCTAATCGACTTTTGTCAAACAGAGCCAACTATACACTTGCGGTTAATGGACTTTTGGTAACAATCCAATAAACCACGAACTGTATCAGTGCGGTGCGTAAAATACCGTTTGAGAAGATAACCGGAAGTGTTGTTGATATGAAGATATTACGATCACTAAATAGAGGATATTTATATATACAAATTAGTGTGTTCACCCGCTAACAAAAGACGGTGTTTATTCCGAGGATGGACAAAACGGGGGGATGTGCACGAATCAAAACATTTGGAGCGTTTCAGACTACAATTGTTTATGTCGTATCTTAGGACGCGACCGTTTACCTGGCGTTTTAAAAAAAACTTTGTCGAAAAACAAATGACGATTTTGACAAGAAACGGCAAATAGAGGATTTCATTGCATGTTTAAAACAAAGCCCTCTTAGGAAAATTTTCAACAAACGGACATCAGAAGTCCTAAAAGATAAATATAGCCGATCATGAGAGAGTTCACTACAAATATTTCTATTAGACTTACAATTTTAAAGTTACAATTCCCTGAAAACCAACATCCCGCAATAGTTAAGCTTAGGCAGCCTGCCCTCCCGTGCCATTACGTGGCAACGTCATTTCGCAAAGGGACGTCACTCTGTTGTCGTCATAAATCAAACCCTCCGTATTACAATTGTGTTACGAAATACCCTACATTGCTTAATGATTTTGAATCTGATGTTAAACGGTTTTTTTATTTTATTTTTCAAGGTAAGCTGTGTCATCCTCTGGCTTGGTTACAAAAACCAAAAAGATGATTGGCAACTGCTGTGCGTATTGGTGACATTGTTCGCCTTGCTGACACTAGTGTTAATATATATTTTTTTCCCTTTCTTTTCAAATACTGGTCGACCCGCGTACGAGGTTTAGTGGCTAGCGTGTGCGTTTACTGTTTTTACTTCGATGGACCTTTCACATAATCATATAAGTGAAACACCGTTGAGTCCGACGTTAAACCCCAATCAATCAAACAAACAAAATATTTTAATATTTTGTTATTTTTTATTTAAGTTGGGGAAAAGGGTTGGGGTTGTGTCATTTAATTACTGACCGGTGGGGCGTGACCATTAGAAGCGTGTCACTAATGGAATGCGGGAACCTTAGACACGCATATTAAGTCGTTTTTCAACAATAAATGAATTACAATCCTATCACAACGAAATTAACAGTCCTTGGTGTTAAAACTACAATTTAACAAGTTTTGTTTTAACTGATAAAAGAACCCTAGGCTCTTTATAGACCATATATGTATAGACATATATCTCTGGTACTAAAATGTCATCGTTAGAATGCCTTCACTGCTCATGGAAACTATAGTTAATTTAAATTTAGTAAATCATTATCATATTAAAAATTGTTGTTTTTTCTGTTTAAGTGGGGTTTTTTTTAAATACAACTTAAAAAAACTCCAAGACATCGGTCTTTTTGTCATATTACAAAAATATGTTAAGATGTTTCAAAATAGAAAACACAACTTTCGAAAGAAATAATTAATACGTCATTAACCTTGGATGTTTTCCATAATCAGCAAACAATATCAGAAATTTGTAATTGGTCCCGTTAAAACAATTTACAGGAGCAAACTTAAACAAACTTTGATTTTGTTGTCAAAATAGGTAAAAAAGTAAAGGCGGAAATTACGAAATAGTTTATAGTAAATAAGTGCAAAAAATATTCTTGCGTGGATTTACAGAAGTCACAAAGAATGGTGCTAGTCTTGCCTATTTTTTTGCAATCTAACGTTTGTAGGATTATATAAAACAGGAAAATCCATTGGGAATATGTTACGATCAATGACCGAAGTCTCCAAATAGGGCTCAGATCTTAATAAGGAAACAAAACAGATCAACTTTTCAAACAAACACAGTTGTCTGCCAAAGAGCCACGCAGTTCAGGATTTTCACAAATATTTGGTGGTAAACGGCTTAATTCATTTTGTTTTTCCGTTACACTGACATAAACATCCCTCTCGCCACAAAGGCTATCATGTCGGGACATTTTGTCCCATTCAGCTGGTATACAGGATTGAAGGGGAATGTTCATTGCTTGGAATTTATTGATCTCTACATCAGGACAAGGTTCAGATACAATCACGCATATACATGCTACAGGAGATAACATGGTAAATTCCCGTAGAATTTATACGAAAGTAATACCTGCCTCTTTCAATACGTGAACTGTAAATCGAAGCATGTTCAATTCAGGAAGCGCACTCGCTACCACTGAGCCACGGTCGCGGGCCCCATAGAAAGTGAACACACTTTCTACGAATATTGTTTACAAATTCAGCTGGGATATAAATAGCTACTAATTTATACCACAATTTGGACACAATGAGTGCTCTCCCAAGCAAAGCTACTTTTCGCAATTTTAAGTGCGAGCGTTCTATAAACTCAGATATGTCTTGCCAAATTAATAAGTGAGTTTTCCTCTGGGCCTGGCACTGTTTCGAATCTCATCGCATACCAGAGAGATTTCATGCCAAACGCTTTCGCAAATCTGGTTCCGTCCGAAACATTACGTAAATCATAAAGGAGCTTTATTATATCCATAATAAAAAACAGTTTTAATACTACTGCGGTGCATATTTATCTAATTATCAAATTGAATACAACACTTTTTGATGTGTCATCTACTTAGGCCTACAGGCCTTATAGCCTATACATAAAGATGTAACGCGGAGCATTTAACCCTACAAGACCTTACGTCTCATTTGATTAGTGGTGTCGACATGTTTGTAGTAAGTTAACGGAATTAATGGATTATTTACAGGTTTTCTCTATCTCATTTTCGTGTTTGTCTTTCGAAATGTTCCCAAATAGTTTATACCTAAAAAACTTTTTAAAATAGTTCAATATTTACTGGACAAATGAATCACGTTTCATTTAAGCAAATGGAATACTTGTTGAGATACTGACATTCAAACATCCAACTTATATTAACGGTGACAGCTCGGCAATTCTCGAGTGACGTCACTAGGAGATCACACCACGTGACTGGTATCTAAAGCCGGCCACATCGCCGCCACTTTCTTAGTTTCTAGATTTTTTCTGAGCCGTTCAGAGTTTATTTTATCTTTGTTGTTTGATTGGGGTATTCAATGGTATTTCACTTATATGAAAACGGATTTTCCACTTTAAACTGTTCCTCACCTAATCATGACGGAAAATTGAGAGGAAACCTGGTAAAAGCCACCCCTGGTATTGCCGGAGCCATATCGTGTGACTCACTCTTATATCTAATGGTCGACAGACGTACTCGATCCCTTGAACGATAAATTGGAGTAGGATTAGGAAGCGCACACGCTAACCACTAGCATAAACATATCTTAACATAATTGACAAGGGGGTAAAAGAAAAACTTCCTTAGCGGTTTGAGTCCCGATTGGGAAATCAAGCATAAAGCTTATTGTTACATATTTCTGTATAAGGTTTGTTTTTACAAACATAACAACCTTGTTAAAAAAGAAACACTTATATATACACAAAATATTTGTACTATTCTGAATCAAACTTGTTAATGGTTACATTTGAAAATGTTGGAATAGGAAACAGGTTTAAAATTCCACAGGAAGAATATTGTGATTTAAAAATCAGTATTTAAAAAAGTATTGGTTAAAGTGAAACGTTTCCGATTAACCGATGTACTCCATTCAATACAGAACTGAGAACGTACAAGTCTCAAGTTAACAAATAAACTTGACTCAATTCGGAATCTTCAATAAAATATCTATTGAACTATAGACTGTTCAATCTGATCTTACAGTTCATATCAAGATATATATATCTTTTTCTACCTTGATTTTTTCTTACTGTCTTGTGTGTTAGTTAAAATGATAGAGTATTACTCAAATTACAATTCTAACGGGAACTGTCACAAAAGCAAAAACATATTTTTGTAATCTGGTCTGTTCCAAAAACGGTGATATATTATTGAAATAGTGTATTTCACAAGTTTTAGCAGTTCCCCAGACCTGTTTTGTGGAATATTGGGCAAGTTTTAATAATATAACCCCGCTCAAAATTTTTAGGGTTGTATTGGACAGGCTTCAACAATTCATCACTTCCTTTAAATGGACTAGCTGAATAGTTTGACTAACCCTTAATGAACAAAGATCCAATAGAATTTTGGACAATATCCTGTTGGATTTTATTATTATCTTAATGGATGCTATATGATGTCCAAAATCTTATAGAGCCTTATAGGATTTTTCTGTAAGGGAACTCGCCACCTCCCTTTTATGGGAAAGTTAAAACAGTACAAACACACATGAAAGGTATCAAGCAAGCTTCAACATTTCTATCACTGCACTTCGGTCAGCTATGAGGCAAGTTTCCATAATTCTCCGCCAGTTTCTCTATGGAATCTGACACGCTTTTGCATTTCCTTTAGGCTCCCTTTAATGGATAATGTGCTGAGTGACAACACTTCCTCACGTCCCTACTTGGGGTATTTGGGTATTTTGAACACCAAGTGTACTGTCAGGCAAAGGCCACCCTCCCTTTAGTTTGTGCTCGAGCACGATTCCCAAATCTCCTGTAATGTGACACCAGGAAAGTGAAACAAATATAAATGCAACAATGCAAATTAAGAATACAATGTGTGAAAAATTACCATGAAATGTACAAGCATGCTGTCACGTGCTTTTCAGACTACATGTAAGGGCGAGCTTTGTTTTTTATTCTTCTTTCAATCCAAAATGTAACAAAACGCTTACTTAAAACTCTATTTTAAAATATCTATATATGTCCATAAAAATGCTTTCTATGGCTTAATTAAATAAACTCTGATTTATTACGTATTAAAATATGTAAAAAAAAAATGTTTTTTTCCTAATAATTTTTTCTATGAACGTCTTGTCAAAACAATTTTTTCTGCTATCATAATAATTTACCATGTGGTTTAAAAATTAAAGTATTACGATTTACAGGTTAACGGGTACTTAATCTAAATTAAAGTAAAACTGTATGCAAAGGGGAAATCCCCAATGGCACGTGTCAATACAGCTCCCAATGATAACACGCCGACTTCTCCATCGAACGAAACCCGCCTTAATGAGTTAGGTGGGACACGCCTATCGCCCAAACATGCAATAGCTATTTTAGACATTTTAAAAATTAACACATCTTCACAGATATGTTTACCCTGTTTTACGCTTTTGTTATAGTGTCTTTAAAAACTTTCTGGTGATTGAAGTGAGTCGCTACATTAAAGTAAACACTTTAGTGGAATTATTTTTAATTAAAGTTTTCATTTAGATTATTTCTGTTGCGGCTAATATTAATGAGGAAACAAGAAATTTCTCAGAATGTATTTTGTTAATTGATATGTTAAAAAAACAACCTCATTAACCACACTGTACAGAGAGGTCCCTCTATTCTGCGGTCATGCAGGTAATTTCACGTAGGGAAAAAGATCTTGAAAGAAACATAAAAATTTTGAGAACAGCAGATTAAATTTTTTCATTTACAACGTTTTTAGAATTATTTCTGACTCTGTTACTGTAAACACCCAAACAGAAAGGTTATCAGGACCTGCAGTGTTTTGTTTCGCAGCAAAAGATTTTTAACAAAATTGTATGTGTTGTTGTTTTTTCATAAAACCAGGATACTCAAAACTACGCAAACTACATGGAAGCCGCCTTTATCGCTTTTCTGTTTATTTAAACTGAATTAACGCCTGGCACACATTAACACAGATTAAAAAAAAAGATGTTTATGCCATTTACTTTCTCCTTCTTAATCCTCTTAATGATTTCTATCTCAATTGACCCTATACCCTTAATCCTGATATCATGTTATCTATCTCAGTTCATCTTCTACCCTTAATCCTGATATCACGTAATCTATCTCAATTCACCCCCTACCCTTAATCCTGATATCATGTTATCTATCTCAATTCATCTTCTACCCTTAATCCTGATATCACGTAATCTATCTCAGTTCATCTTCTACCCTTAATCCTGATATCATGTTATCTATTTCAGTTCATCTTCTACCCTTACTCCTGATATCATGTTATGTATTTCAGTTCATCTTCTACCCTTAATCCTGATATCACGTTATCTATTTCAGTTCATCTTCTACCCTTAATCCTGATATCATGTTATCTATTTCAGTTCATCTTCTACCCTTAATCCTGATATCATGTTATCTATTTCAGTTCATCTTCTACCCTTAAT
>JARFOD010002122.1:0-11799 GCA_031763545.1 Mopalia muscosa | reverse complement strand
CACAGTGTATTCCTGTGTTGTAATAGAGATGATGTTATAATCACAGTGTATTCCTGTGTTGTAATAGAGATGATGTTTAAATCTCATATTGTATTCCTGTGTTGTAATAGAGATGATGTTATAATCACAGTGTATTCCTGTGTTGTAAAAGAGATAATGTTATAATCACAGTGTATTCCTGTGTTGCAATAGAGATAAAGGATCCAATCATTCCCCCGTTCTTCACTGATGTTTTATTGCAGTGAATCTGTCCTAATCTTTACATGACAGAATTCAAATGGAACATCAAGAAACGGGACGCTATAGCAAACTGTGTGTTTTACAAGTACAAATACAACCAACAAAAAAACCGAGGAAATCCAATTTTCTACAAATATTTGTTTTCTGGCAAAAAGCTTTAAAGTATCAATATAATTCAAATGAGAGTCTAATGCTATTGATATTATAACATCAATGAATTTTGTAAAAAAAATGGAATTTCATAAAAGGGATAAAGCCAAATTCATTCAAACTTCTTAATATGGAATAAGAAAGCACAAATTTAAGTGTTTAGCCACATAGTTTCAATGATTTATTTGCTACCATGCTAACTGTTATTCCTCAATTTGTAAAAAAATTCTAAAATTGGTAAAGCAGACCCTGTGTTAAAAATTTTGTGATTTGTAAAAAAAACATTAAACGTAAAACAGCAGTATTTCAGCCCGTTCAGTTTACCTATGATTATTCTAAGGCAATGCAACTCAAGATTACAAAATTCTGTCTGCCTTACACAGCCCTTATGAAAACAGTGACCGCATTTCTAAAGACAGAAGAATAAGCAAACTGTATAGAAACGGATGGCTGTAGACAGTGAGACTTAACCCCCACATGATGTTGTTGTTTTGCCAGATGGTGAGGTTATGGTACCTGGGTGTAAATAGACAAACATCTGGAAAAAACATACATGTTACAGAGGGGTTCTAGAGTGGGGTGCTCACTTATCAGGACAATTCATACATATATTTAAAAGAAGCCTGGTTGGTTAGAAAGGTGTTGAAGCCGTTTAGGCAAATATATGAACTGCAATTTCATAAATATTATCTTCGTTCAAAGAAAATACTTTATAATTATTAGTTTTAATTAAGGAAATCAATATCTGTGTGTTTTTCACAACACCCAGCAATCAACAAAATTGTAAGGACCAAAAGGATTCAATAAACAGAAATAATTTGAAATTGGTTTGAGAAATGAGAATCTTTTGAGAATTTGTATCCATAACATGATTCAATAAGTGGTGGTCACCAAACAGTGACCATGCAAAGTCAATAAATATAGTGGAATTATATTCAGTACTGAAACAACTAATAAAAAAAAAAACATACATGTGGTTTCCTTTAAAATCAGGGTGAAACCTCTTTGGATAACTATTCACTGCCATAATCAAGCAGGACCACTCTCATAACCAAGCAGGACCTCAGTCATAATCAAGTGGGACCACTGTCCCATAATCCAGCGGGACCACTGTCTCATAATCAAGCAGGACCACTCTCATAACCAAGCAGAACCACTCATAATCAAGCAGGACCACAGTCATAATCAAGTGGGACAAATGTCTCATAATCCAGCGGGACCACTGTCTCATAATCAAGCAGAACCACTCATAATCAAGCAGGACCACAGTCATAATCAAGCAAGACCACTCATAATCAAGCAGGACCACTCATAATCAAGCAGGACCACTCGTAATCAAGCGGGACCACTCATAATCAAGCGGGACCACTCTCATAATCAAGCAGGACCATTGTCAAAACCAAGCAGGACCACTGTCATAATCAAGCAGGACCATTGTCATAATCATGCAGGACCACTCATTATCAAGCAGGACCACTATCATAATCAAGATGGATCACAGTCATAATCAAGCAGGACCACTGTCTCATAATCATGCAGGACCACAGTCTAATAATCAAGCAGGACCACCATCATATGACATTTTAAAACATAAGGCAGTCTCGAAATGGCCTCACACTAAACTTTATTTGACATAAAATCTGTCTAGACTGAACATATCCCAAGGGTACAATAATTCCTGCAGAGTTGTGACGAGTGCCACCACCTGTGAAATTAAATCATTCAAGCAACATGAAGAATCGTTGAGTTTGAATTGGACTGCCACATCTTGTTAAACATAAGTCAGAAAAAAGGCTCTACCAGTATCTGACTGACAAATCCCATCATGACTAATGAAACATTCTGGATAGGCGTTCTGTTTCATAACTGCAGTGTCCATTCTTTACAGTAATTTTGACATTGAGCGCCCCCCCCCCCAAAAAGGTGAAAACAAAACACCACAAACCACAACAGAGCGAATAAGACTTGGACCTACTTCAGCAAAGGGTAAGTAAACAGTTAACACTTCAAAATTCTATATTTAAAAAAAAGTGTTCAGTTTTTATTTCACCTATGACACCAGTATACACCAACAATAGCCCCCTTAACACAAGAATTAAATGTTTAGTTTTTTGCTCAGGTGGAGTGTATTAATAGTAAATCATCACTGCTTGGTAAAGACCGCATGATCTGTCTGATTATAACATATTACCCTTGGCCAGAGGGCTGGGCACTAATTTATAGCTACATTAACACAGCCATCAACTGTGAAATATATAACTCTCTTTAAATAAAGTCTTCATCCAAAGATACATTTATTTTAACTTCTCAATTAAGCTTTTACAATCCATGTTTGTGACATATTAAGTAATGTGTTACTGGACTGTGTTAATGGTGGAGAGCCAATCAAAATCAAGGTTCTAAAATACTAAAACAAATTTGTACAAAATTGTTAAGAATGCTTATATCACAGCCAAAAGAAGACTGGATACCATAAGTGCACTGATCAAAGGAACACTCATAAAGGAGTGAAATGATTAACCCGTTAACCCACTGGGGCATCCCAAAACTAATGGAATTAGAGATGGTCTTATGTCTGATAAGGGAATTAAAGCCAAGTGGTAGCAGTTGTTATTAAGTTAGAAGACAACCTGGGGCTGAAGGATCCTTACACCTAATTTGATATCAAATCTGTCTAGACTTAAACCTCCCCTGAGCCCAACACTTTCTGTCAGGGCAAACAGATGGGTTAACGTTTAATGGAATATTAATAATGGTTGACTTGTTATTTTAATAAAAAAAACTTATTTGAAGAAACTTGTTTCAGTGGCATTTAACAAGTTTAGATTGTTTGTTTGGGGGTTTAACAGGTTTAACTCTGCTTGGGTGAAGGAAACTACCCTCGACACCACTGGCAACAAACAAAGACAGGACGGGACAACAACAGGACCTGATACAGACACCATAAACAGATCGGCTTCCTGTTCCCCTTTAGCTCTGAGAGCACCACGGAAACATGAAGCTCCCTCCAACCACACGCCAGTGGCATTTAGAACCTGTAGCAGTAACATACCACAAATCTATGGATTTCAACTTCTACATTCAATTTCGAGGAATGTTTCAGTCAGTTACTAGCACCCGAAGCTTGAGAAAGGTGTTAATGATGATCTGCACTGAAATGTTGCTTGATAATAAATATAGAAGTTGAAATCCATAGATTTGTGTTATGTTGTGTAGAGTTACTTTACATCCACAGCCAATTGAGTTCAAATGACTCTTTGCTTTAATCCTCAATATGATTATTGTTTAGGATTTTATTCAAAGCGTTTTCACTTATATGATAGCGTGCCAGCCCAAAAGACTAAGGAAATCACGATGGACACAACAGGCAACAAACTAAAATAAGACAGAAGAATAACCACACAGATTGGCTTCTTGTTCCTCCTAAATCCCCATTATTTTCCCCCTGATTTAATAAAATTAATATGTCACAACATGTGTTTAATTTATTTCTTTCGGAATATCAAAAATCGATATTAGACTTATATTTGTCTATTATATAAATGAGTTACAATATACAACTTTGAGCTGTGTTCCTTTGCTTTATATTTCTAAAGATTGACAGTAAACTAACATTTGTCTAACATGTATAAAAGTTAAAATATACAACTTTGAGTCGTGTTCCTTTGCTTTATATTTATAAAGATCGATAGTAGAGTAATATTTGTCTAATAGTACCATATACTCTTATAAAAATTTTCTATAAAATACTACCAGGTACTGTAGTAATCCATAGTAAATGAAAGAATGTACTATAGTCTATAGATCTAACTTAATTTTAACTTATATATATGTAAGTTAAAATTTACAACTTTGAGATGTGTTTCTTTACTTTATATTCTTAAAGATTGATAGTAGACTGATACTTGTCTTATAACATGTTATAAGTTAAAATATACAACTTTGAGATGTGTTACTTTGTTTTCTATGTCATACAGCTCAGTTGCCATGGTAATGTCAGTAAGGATTCACTGATATTTTGAACTACTTTCATCTTTTAAAAATCAGGCAAATTTTTATACCGCAGAAACAAATCAATACATATCCCTCTCAACAATTTATAAGCATAATGTTATCTTCGGAACAGGGTAAAACATGCCAAATGATTAAATACTTCCAGTTGACCCACTTTCTATGACAAAATGAAGAAAAAGTAGCAGGTTTTATTTGAGATCAAAAGACATTTTGTTTGCTTTCACATTTTCAATTCCATCCCAAAGAGCCCTAGTAATAGGATTGAACCACTCTCGGTAAAAGACCTCGCTGTTCCATTTTATTCTCACTTCCTCCTGTCTTGTAACCCAATATAATACATATCAAAGAATATATTGAGGCAGTTTTCAATTAGTGTCTTTAATGAGTATAATTGAATGCATGCCTACTGTGAGACCTAATAGAAAGAATTCATTAGCTCCAAATACTGTACATACTCAAATTATTTACAACAAAAAATTATACTAAAAATGTGTTGTTATAATTGCATTGTACAGTATTTAACATTTAAATATTTTAGCAATCAGTAAATCCAATATCCACGAATGATAGCTGGGAATTTTTTCAGAGAAATTTAAAAAGTCAAAAAAGTTTTTTAAAATAAATGAATAATTAATAACTAGGGTAAAGTTCTATAGAAGACATATGCTCACCTTTGTCAGAAAAATTGCCCCAGGCAGTGGGTCAATACACCTGCGTTATCTCAGGTCACGTACTTTCCTTTGATCTTTCCAAACCAGACGTATTCCAATAAAAATCCAATTAATTTATGTTTGTTTGTTCACTAATAACTACACAAGGTTAATCTGGCACAACTATTTGGTATAAAGATGATGGTAACCATAAAGTCAAATAACCGACATGTTTCTAACACGAATATGATTATTCTGCTTAGATGACCATATAACACCTTTGATTAATAATACCCACAGGTGATAATCCATAAGTACACACAACTTGACAGCTACCTTGAACCCCAGCCAAATTATGAAATTAGTCTTGGAATATGAAACAAAAGAATTACAAATAAATTGTCAAATACTTTTTTTAGAAATTCCCACCAGACTTTTCAAGAAATTTTTTTCACAAAAAGAGTATCTCACAATAAAAATGCACTTGTAAAACCGAAAGGTGAGTTTTATCCAAAAACTTACAAAATCACAATTCTCAGATTCAAAGAAAGATGTGCAGACACCCGAAAGAACCTTCACTGAACTGCTTCCTTCAAGTCAAGGTAACTCTACTAAGAACATGAAACCTCACTTAGTCAAAGACACATTAAAGGTGTGCCAGTCTTAAATTCTTCCACAGAAACTTGCATCCATTAGGTAGTGCCTTTCTCACATCTGAGTCAGTTTCTCAGAATTTCACAAACCATATTCCATGGAGTCTGTGTCCTGCTCACTGCAAAACAAATCCTAGAAGTGAAGCACTTAATTTAGTAAGTGCCGGCTATGACCCTAAATTTTTATACAAATGTGAATCCAACCTTTTTTTTTTCTTGAGTGAAGAACTGGAATTTTTTCCCTGAACTGAAGAATGTGGTGAACAAGTTAACAATGTTTTCTCCAATGCTAACTGACAACCCACTTAGAAGTGCTCAAGTTGCCTCCTCTTAAGAGAAGTATATATCATCTGCATCTCACTTCAGTGTAGGTACAAACCCCAATGCTGGCTGCTCACACACTCTAATAGTTCGCCTTTCACAAAATCAAGTCCATATCCTAAAAAGTTAAATTTTTATCCAATTTAGAAATTTTGTTGATAGAAACATGACTGGAGTTTGTTCATGGTACAAACAGCTTCAATTTTTATTCATCTTTTTTTGCAAGTCACAAAAAATAACAAACCTTAGGCTTACAGACAGACACATTTTTAGGTAGTTGACACTGTCTACAATATTGCTGTGTTTAGCTATCCACTCAGCTGTGGCTAAGATGTGGTTGGTTCACAACTACTGGCTGAGGAGGCAGTTAGTCAGAAACACTAGAATTGTAAATCTCATAAAATTTACAATAAACAACTAGATCTCAAACTCAGTAGAAATGAGAATAAACTTGGTTAATGACTTGTGAGTTTAAAGGCAAACTATAAAATAGTTTTTTTTGTGTTTCATACATTTTAAGTAGAAGTAGAGTAGTGAGCATATATTCTTAATACACCTCTCATGGAGAAGAGTAGGTAATTTGGGGGTATTTATGGTGAATCTGTGATGTAAATCATAATAAAAAAAGGAGTGGAGGGAAATATAGGTAATGGTAAATAGAGTTACTGTTCGAGGAAGAGAAATAAAAACAAAGAACGATGGCAATATCATTATTCATTTCCCTGCAAAGAAATATCCTGTCTGTGGGTCAGAGATGCCTGTGTCAGTTACAACTATTACTCAACGGATGAATGATCAAATTACGCAAAATATTCATTGGCAGCGTTATTGAACTCAGAAAAATATTAAAAGGTGGAATAAGTGCTGAGATCTACAGAATGTATGCATAAGGTTAAGGATAGATCTTTTTATTATACCTGAATTGTTAAAAAAAAAAAATTTTAATTCTTGCTGATAAGTGATTTACATGTAAGTGTCCAAAAGCTAATATACATTAAATGTATTTCTTTTTTTTTTGTCTGTAAAACAAAAACACATTTAACAGCAGGTCTAATTTGATTTACTGAAACTAACAACATTACTAAAAATAACATAAATGCTATGTTACAGTCTATGCAATGGGTAGGGTAAAGAGAAATTATTGTTTATAATTTGCTGATATTATCAACAGTGGGGGTGTGAAAAATGTCCCCGAGTAAATGCCATTTTCATTGAAGCACATACAGGATGTTAACTATGAAGATTGGGGAACAAAAATAGAAACATGGCTTGAAGGAGGGATTAACAATTTCCTAACCTCTTGAATGAATAAGAATAAAAATTAAGATACCGGTATATAAAACTTTATTTACTCGGGCTAAAATGTATAAAAACCCTTAACTCTGTCAAGTTATACAAACTGGCCTCCCCAGAGGCCCTCACATACATGAATGAATGTTCTTGAACAAAAGAATAAATAAATTCTGACAGATGCAATAAAGGAAACTTTATAGAATTATAAATAAATCTTGTTGTTTTTGAAAGGAAGAATGAACAAATTTAAAACATTTTTATACATAATGAGATTAAGCGGTGTATATTAAATGGCATTCCTGTGCCAGTGTGATTAATTTTAGAAATTCATATATCACCACATTCCAAAAGGCAACTGTCAAGTTCGATTCAGTTCTGTCAATATTAATTCAATAAAACAAAAATCTTGACATTTGTATGTACTGTATAGCAAGACTGGCTATTGAGTGTCATACAGAAGTCCCCTACAGCGCCATCGGTGAAGGTATACAGAGAGATATTACATTTAGCTTTAACTTTTTTCTCCAGAAAACAAGTTATAACCTAAAAAAAAAAAAGTTTTATTGATAAGTGTTTAACGCCACGTTCAGCTGTATTTTAGCTATGCTGTGGTGTGAACAATGTCAAATTCTTTTATCTAAGGTTCTATATTTAAAGATAAATTTAAACCAGTAGCAACCTTGGCAGTAAACATCAAAAAGAGCAACATACATGTATGAAGTGAAAAGAATATAATGTCGAGTTAGGTGCAGGATTGGCTTTTCTCATACTTTCTCGCGTTACTTGCCATGCATAGGCAGTCAGTCAATGTGTTATCTTTAACGTCACGTGATGTTTTGCCTAGAATGAATGATAATAAAGCCAGTAGTGGACCTTAATGATAATGTCTGGGTGATACTTAGTGTTATTGTAAGTTGTTTCTTCAATGTACCACATGTTTCATTTTGAATCTAAAAATTGTAAATATCTTTTTTAAAACTGTCAGTTAAAGTTATTTACAATCATTCATCAATGTTTTGGGGACCCACCAGCACTATGTGTTCTAATGGCTTTTAACTAGGGGTGGTCACCATTGGACTGCATATGAATATGTGGCTGAGCTACAGAGGGAGGCGACTGATGTCTACCTCCATCTCTAAAAGGCATCAAAGTAGTGTGTCAGAGCAACCAGCTCCTATAAGTGGGATTTGTTTGTATATGGTTTTGGCGAACAGGGAAAAATAATTGAAATAAATGATAAGTTAGGGTTACAGGATATGGCTAAGCTAATTGCAGCCATGAGCTTTTTTTTTTTTTTTTTTTTTTAATACAATCCCGTACATGGCATTAATACCCTAGTATATGTTATTCTCTGTTTAATGTCACTTCGTACAGTATGGATACATTACTTTCATTTGGGCTGCTTGATAAACCAGAAAATATTATTTTCAGAAATTTCTTCCACAGTTATAAACAGACTGGGAATATTAGAGGGTGGAGTCCACTGTGTTCTAGATTCTCTATCCTGCTGCCCTCTCAACCCATATAATCTGAATGTTCTAGACATACAGGGCTTTTTTATCTTTCTACCCAGACCATAAACAGAAGCTACTGCCAGGCAATAAATCTAGATAACAACCCAGCACATCTTTCTGCACCCTTAATTCCTGCCCCTAAGGGTACCAGCTGGGCATGACCCATAGTAACATAAACTGATCACCCCTCCTTAAATTCCACAGTTTTATCTAGTCAATTAAAATGAGTTCAGGCGATACACAGCCATTTCACACCTTTGTAATAAGAAACACCTGCTTGTACAGAATCCCAAGAGTAAGGGCAATCTATCAATTTTTCACAAACACTAAAATTAAAGAAAAAAGAAGACTTATTTGACTTCTTGCATAGAGGTTTAGCACTCCTCCATTCTTCAAACACAGGTTCATTCTGTAATGTATACATGGAGTTCTTCCAGCAGAGCCTTAAAATCAGTCCTCAAAAAAAAATTTGGGAGATGATCTGACAATTGCATTTGCTGCTGCTTTGCTGGTCTTTGAAAAACATAAATACCAATAACTTCTATAAGTCTATAATTTTCAGTGGGACAGGTCGAAGAAATAACACTAAGAACCCATATGGTAAAGCCTATTTCTCTGTTTACAGTGAGATCTGTGAACCTGAACATTCCAAGGTCCAGTGTGTATGTATCCTTGTGTATCTGATTTCATTGTTTGTCTCTGTGATTGAGTTTACTGCCAGACTTAAGTAGTTAAGGTTATTTCACTTTTATGATAAATTAAAGGGGCTATCCTTATTTCTGGCTTTCTCTTTGGTCAGAATGCACAATTTTAAAGATTTATATGTGTTTGTTTCTGGTATCCACTAAAGGTTTATTTGAATATGCCATGTATGACTGGTTAAAAATTCTGTGGTGGGTTCATAAATAATTAAATCATATTATAGACGTTTCTCTCATGAAGAATGGTCAAAATTAATAAAGGTCATGGAAGGTTGTTTTTGGTCAAATATATACAAATGTCACTAGCCTACTTAATTATACTGTAGAGAGAAACTGTTCTTCATATTTTTCTCTTTTGAACATGCGAAATAAAAGTTGATTTTTTTATAAAGAATTATTTTTAACAGATGTGAAATATATATTTTATTTTAAAGAAAAAAAACTGAAATGACTTTTATATACTAGTCTGTAGCAAACAGTTGTACATATTTTGAAATGAATCCTTATATCTGTACAAAACTAATCTCTTATTTTAAATACTACAATGTGAACATATTTTCAACATCAGTGAAAACTATTTTAACATCTAAAAAAGAATTATACATGTCAAAAAGGATCGCAGGTACATGTAAATGGCTTTAGAAGAAAAACAAAACAATAGGAGCCCTACACCCTATGTATGAAGAATAACGTTAGAAATAATAAAACGATCAAACGAATAGGTGTTAGTTACTATTTGAATTTGACTAGCCAACAAAATTTAAAAAACTGTGACAACCATGGCTCTATCATTACCCAGTCATCTGTAAAATCACTTCAAATAAGTAGACACTAGAGTTAATAGTATCTTAATTTCCTAATCTTTCTTTTAACTTTAGTTATCTCTTTTTTTCCCCTCAGTAGTTTTATTGACAACTATTTATATGCAGGAAGTGACTAAAAGTTTCTCACACCAATAGGTAAACGGAGATACACATTCTTTTCAAAAAGATAATATCTTGTGGAGGTTAATTTTTATCTTTTATCTGTTGTGCACAAAAAATAATCGGGAGGGATGAGAGATAATAAACTATAAACTCTGATATATATATATAAGTCTATAAGTCTGAAATAAATCAAGATATTTTAGTAATTCTGTTTAAGACATTACGCTGAGTAGAAGTCAAATTCTTACAAAACCAACCAAAGTTTTATACTTCTTTAATATTTAATACATGTACTTAGCTTTTCAAATATTCAACTTGAAAATAATAATAATTAAAAATGTTGGGGCCTTTCAGGGTTAGACAGCTAGAACAAATTTTCATATCAGAGATTAATAGTTCTGGAAGAGAATACAGACTCTATTCTAAATATCTATTTTGATTGGAGGGATTATTCTAAATACAAACAGTTTTTCAGGTCATAAAAATCATAATTTAAATTGAGTTTGGTAAATTAAAATTTTTATTTTTCCAGTAAATCGGATTTGACTTCATACTTAAGGTTATTTGCTTATCCAATAGTGTGCAAAACAATGGTAGAAGTAAACAACCCTCCCCCCTCACTGGCAACTAGCAAAGACAAGACAGGGCAAAGACAATAAATGTTATCAGTCATCAACTTAACAGTGTGTTGACCATGTTTCTTTTGAGTTAAGAGGCAGCCAACCCTATAAATTGAAATTTCATACTAGAATACTACTAACAGTATGATGTATTTTTTATAGGGTTACACTCAACATTTGCATACACACTAAGTCTGTTATTTTGACTTCTTATCACCACTGGGTTTTTAAGCAACTTTTTCTGTTAGCTGGGAATGTTAGAAAACCTTAATGAATATTGTACTTTAAAACTTTTTTCAAAAAGTTTTATTCGAAAATTTTCATAAAAATGATTTGCCTGAAATATAACAAATTAAAATCTAGTTATCAGTTAAAAAATGTTGTTTGTTTTGAGTCCACTGGGCTAGCAGGGCTGCTAGGAGGAGATTCAATCATTGTGACGATACCAGTCTCCTGCAAATCTCAAATCGGGATTTAAATCTCACTTTTTCCCTTAATATTGTTTGTTTAATTTCTGGACTGAGAATTAATGAGTCATGCATGTATGTCTAGTTTTGTTGTATTTCAGGATATCATTACCCACAACAAGAGATCCATGAATGGATCTTGACGCCCACACTGTTAAGATAGTTTGAAGAGAAGGGTCTAAGAGAGGACAGATTCACGATTTGATTTTCCGTCTTGTGCCTAAGCCAGTATAGGAAGAGTTGTGTTTAC
>JARFOD010002111.1:0-11799 GCA_031763545.1 Mopalia muscosa | reverse complement strand
GGGAACAATTCTTCTCTAAATAGTCTACACGCTTTTTCAACACCGTTGTTTTCTCTTCTAAACTAGCCCATTTGACCGAACAGTTCTCATTTCTATTGTATTTTCTCAGTGATTCTTTGATCCCCAGAGCCATGTCCTCTAGGCGAAGACGTTGTTCCTTTTCGCTGATCAGTCCACTTTGAATGCCCTTTAAACTATCTTGAATAATATCCTGCACATGTTTCCTTATAATAACATTATCATCAAGTGGTGGTTCTTGAAAGGGTACTGACAACTGATCCAGTCTGGCTTTGATTTCAGATAACTGCTTCTCAATTGACGAAATCTTTAAGCTTTCTGCGTACAAGAAAGACTCTATCTTTGCAACTCTACCTAAAACAACCCGAGGATCGGCGTCAATTTGTCGAGCAAATCTGTTCTTTCCGGCTGTCTGTTTAAATACGAGAACCAGCAGAAAAATCAACCCTACCAATCCCTTTTTTGCCATTGTATCTCCAATTTTATATCCCTTGTGTGTGAAATTATACTCAGTAGAACTAACGTAATGTGTTAAGCGAGTGTAAACCATAAAATAAAACCTTGAACAGGACGTAGTCGTCGATGAAGTGGTTTAACCGTTCAACATCACTAACGATGTAGGTGTATATTTAGTACGCTTTATATCCAGCAGCTGTGTTACCTTGACCCAGAACTTGGTTGTTAATGCGGCAGAATCTTATGTAGTCTGCTTTGTAGAGGGTATAGGATGTGTTTACCCCTAGGAGCTCTTTAAAGGTGCAATTTTTCATTACGCTTTCAGATTTCGGACACACATCTTTTCAGGAACGCATTTCAACCATCTAATCTATCATTTTTACGTCGCACACCTTGATATTGCCAGAATAGCCAATATGTATACACAATTATGATTGTATTGGGACCGTGTTTAAACTAACAGGTATATATAACAGGTTACCATGGATGACATTTGTTACGTGGTTGACACTCATTAATTAAGTAATAATGGTGAAACCTAACGCTTTGCGTGGGAAGCAGCTTTGACTGTTTACCTAATCGTATAACGGTTAGAATGTGTTCGTTTGAATCAGATGTCACAATAATTGTGTATCGGCATATTCATCGCCTCATCACATCCAAGGATTTCTATACAGTCAGAAAGATGACAATATAGGAACTGATATATGCATTGCCCCAAAAATGTCTCTATGATTAGGGTCAACAGACTTTAACTTCAAAGAACCTTGTTTGTTCTGTGGCGAGATATATATTCCATTGTCTCCAGTTCACGGCATCCTGATAGACGGAGAACAGTAATATATCACCGAACAGCAGATGACTATAAGCAGAAGATATCCCAAACATGTGATGTTTGTAATGACTGTCAAGCAGAGAACGTCCGAGTTCGAGTAAGTGGTGCAGTATCAGATTCGCAGTCTGCTGGTGGGCTGTTTTATGGTGATTGTTATAAGCCGTGCATGAATCACAAGAATATACATGGTTGAAGACATATCAGCAAATAAGTCGCATATATGGAACTGTCTTGAAATTTAATGTATGGAGGTACCATACCAACACGCCGCAAGCTCATTGGTCGGTTGGTTAATCAATTTGATGATGATCTTCTTGTTCTCTCGGGTAATGCAGTTGGGATAATACTTGTCTTCCGCAGCAATGTTCCTTACATGCTCAAACTTGTTGAAGATAACGCTGATGTTGATGGGACACCCATTGCAAAAACAATCAAGAAAGAGTGTTCAGAAAGAGACATTTATAGAACTCTCTGGAACATGACACTTAAGCATATAGAGACCTATTTCTAACATTGGATGAACTGTCACTCAATCGGATCACACTGATACGGCTCTATTGATCGGCAACATCATAACTAACGTTTTACCCAAAAGACCAACAAGATTACACATAAATCTTGGAACGATCCCGCGGGATTGAACTGGGCTCAGCATTTGGCATACCACGTTCATATCATGAAGTCCAACACTTTAAGAAATCTGTGGCCCATACTGCCGCAAGAGAGAAACATCTTCAATGAGTGATGGACAGTAAGGTTGGTCCAGATGAAACAGTTGCTTACAATTTCGACCCAAACATAGCATCGTGAAATGGACGAAAATCCACTCATCCACTACTCTAGCTCCTAACTCAATTTAAAGACTATAAAGAAGATGGTTTCAATGTATCAGACAACCCGGCAATCAGATGGCTTTTGGGAGAAGATCTGCTAGATGAACCTTCTTTATTAGTAGATGTACAACACTATAATGAACTCCGGTAACCTGATTGCTAATGCATGATGTTATCTAGGTGCGAATATTAGCTGCTAAGGTAATCGTTTTGACCAGAGCTCACGTGACCGACTAAAGGTTCTTGCGTAGGATCACACAGCTTAAGTCTACTGGAGAATATAATGGTTTCAACACAGAGCTGGCTCATGCAAAGGGGCATACCGACACGCCTTCAACCAAAGCTACCTATACTCCCCTCCTTGACTTTAAAGTATCTGATTCCAATACCATTATGGCTACTATGGTTGAATGACACAAACAACAAACAGCTGATCTGCTGTTAGACGTGAAAGGATTGTTTGTTGGATTGGTGTTTAACGTCGTGCTCAAGGGTATTTCACTTGTATGACGACGGATTGTCCACTTCAGACTGTCCACAACCTTATATTACGGTGGAAAACGGGGAGGAAACCTCAGACTTGAACGGAAGGTATGATTCGTTGAATAATTCGCTTCCAGAAGTAGACGTCAAGTGTATGTGTGGACAACCTCATCAAGCCGGTATTGACAATGATGCAATTTGTAAGAGCTGAGAGAGAAAGCGACTGGCCTTTACATGTAGCTGCTGTGACCGCCACGATGCCATACTTCTTTGCCAGAGCCTACTTCAACTATGACGGGTAGAATTATAAGTTAATATTTGTGACCTCGTAGGTTGTATGCAGATGAATATCAACTACCCTCATTTACCTTCTATATTGTATGTTATTACTCACAGATACGGCTTATATTCTAAAATAGTCAGCAAAAAAAACCGAAAATGCTCCAAAGTTAAAGTTTCTGCCAGCCACTTCATATGCATTTTCTCAGCATGTATACGTCCCCACTATCAGACTATGCTCTGGAAATACCCACTTTCAAGTTCGCCTGTAGCAGCTGACCCTGAACAGTATGGATGGACCAAGAAGGATAACAACTTGTTTCAAGTGATGTTACGCGAGGATATTTCTCCTGCTCTTGTTGAGGTGCTACATAAAATCAAATGTGGCTGTGCTTCATCAAGTCCCTGTTCCTTTGGTAGATTTGTTTGTTTGCTCGCTCTTATTTTTTGTTCTATATTTTGCTATGCTGCTGCTAATTTCAACAATGATCATGCCAGAAACATATCCACACATGACGATGAACGCGGCGAAGTAGATGTATAAATGACTTGTTTTAGTAAATGCGGTTTACAGTTTGATTGGTTTAATCATATTTATCATTTTTAATTTTAATCTGTTGATATTATGATGTGTCAGATACCTGTCAACATTCATGAGTGCGACAATTTTATTTTGAGTTGTGTATCTGTAGGACGAATAAAGTGGTATAAATTAGCATTGTGAGTTGGTACAATATATGTCCATGAACAATGTAATGGTTTATTTGTTTTTTGTATTAACATGTGTGATCAGTATAATTTGAAAGTCTTTTGGTGTGGTTTTATCTTGCGGTAGATTTTTGTTAAGAACAAGTTATATCGACAGGTGATTACCAAGTTTGATAGATTGGACTTACCTGGTAATTGCCATTTGTTAAAGTTTTTAGCTTAGGCGCAATTTTCTTTGGGCAAACATAATACATAAATGGCTTCCTGTGCCATGAAAACATATTTGTAGACACCAAAAGTGTAGATACTTACTAGCGCAAATCATAAGGAAGAGATCTAGTATTCATTTTATTTATCTAAGGATAAGTTAAGCGGCATTGGTCCCTTGGAACAGCATTTACAAAACAGTTATATAGCTTATTATTTGTTATACCGTTGTTATGCATTTGGTATTTGCGACCGGTGACTTTGCCGCTCGTGACTAGCGGCCAATTTGTTTATGGTTCATATTTTTTTCTGTCGGAAGGATGGCATTTCACCCGGCTGATTCTTGCTCAGGACTCCACGAAACATGCTTTTCTCAAATTCCACCGGAATATTAACAATGGTGACCCACCGCGTTTTTAAGAAAGCCACGAAACGTTATGATAGCATCCTTTTAAACATGTTGATCTGTAAATATTATCTGCACTTTCCTAATTAAGATGCAGTTTAGGAAACTTACTCGAATTCGCTCACCTTGACAATCGATTGATTGGTATGAAAAGTTAGTTCTGAAAATATAGACCTGGCTTTTATGGTGAAGACAATAAACATAGAAAAAGTATAACTATGTACAACTTTCTTAACATGAAGGCCTATTTCATTGATATGCACACATGGTTATAATATAGACATGATCAGTTGACTGTTCTACAGGCTGTTCTTTTTTATTTGTTTCACCCAGATCTTAATCGAAATTAAATATACTAGTACTTAATATAAGCTAAATAAACTCAAGTGGAACTCAAATAGAACAGGCGCACAAACAATACAAACAACATGTTTTTTCTCAGATAATGGCATCACTGTCACGAGAGTCTGTGGCTTAGTTGCTAGTGTGTTGGTCTTCTAATACTACTTCGATGCACTATTCACCGGTCCCATTCCACCTGGCAACCATCGAGTATTTGAATGAGAAACACAATCAGGTTCCGGCAATCGCAGGGGCGGGTGTGAAGCAGACTTGCTTTTCCCTAGCTTTTGACAATCGCCCTCTAAATGTGGGCAGTATTTTTGTGTAGTGTTGCAATGCAGTCTATATTTAGCAGTTAGCACTGGAGGAAGATTTCAAACTTTATCAAAATACTTCACATCTTACAGTTGTGCAGTGTCAAGTAGTTTTGGAATGCATGACGTAAATACCCTTTAGTATGACGTAAACACCAATCGACCAACCCCTTGACAACAGTCAAGAAAACTGAGCTTTTTTACGATTATAAATAAATGGGGCAGTATCTGCTTTGGTTTCTTTCGCGGCATGATGACCCATGTATTCGATTAAATGTCACCAGAACAATCCATATGTCCAATTGAGGCCATTAATTTGCGACATGGGCAAACGACACTCTTTGTAAAGCTTTATGTAACATTTTTTTACTCAGCCAACCAAAAATCATAATAACAATTGGTTCGAGATCTTTGAGTTCGCCTTGTTGTCTCCTGAATGCGCCGAATACTACATCATTTGACCTAAATGTTTTTTTTACAATGTTTGCAAATGAGCCACCAATAATTTTAAATTTAATCATGTCAACGGGCATTGGCAATTGATTGCTAGAGGATTTTCAGTAGCACATTGTCACTTTCTTTACATATGATATTTGCTAGTATCAATCAGTACCAGTATTTACTTTAAACATCAAAACGAGAAATGAATTGAACTGAAAAGGGCCTGAACAAGTGTAAACAATTTATAAAAAGTATAGCTGTTATGTTTGAATCTGTCAATCTTATTCACAATCATGATAAAAAAAATAAAGTTTATGATACACACCGATATGTTAAGGGAACTCGCTAACCACATCTCCAACAAGGCTTTCAAACTCCTTCATGGATGTGACTGTCACTATTGTCGACAGCTCTACATAAAGTCTACAAACCGATATGTTTTTGATTTGGTCTACGAGCTCACCATTTTGAGGAATCTTAACTTCACCGGACAAAATATACTCTTGTGATGTTGCCTTAAACGACTTGATGGGCAGCGGGGAAACAGAAGAAGTAAGAGGCTGAACGTTATCAATTCCAGTAGATTATGTAGTTAAACTGCAAATAGGACAAACGGGGGCGAAGGTTTCTGTTCTGATTATTATTCTAATTGTTAAGAAATTGACAGTCGTATATTATGAGGATCAACAGTTTCCAGACACTGTTACACGGATAAATCGTTCAAAATGACATAAATCGCCTAAAAGCAAACTTAGTGTTCAACGTCGCGTTTATATTTTGTACTTTGTGACTGTCTCTTTAATCAAAACAGCTCTTGCGGATCACAAATGGAATATGCATCGTCTTCAATCGTCCCATTGGTGATGTTCTAATGTATTTTATTAACACTATCTGTGTGCATCAAGATGTCAGTAGATAAAAGCATTTGTTTGAGTTCGGGGTAATTACTGAAGTGAAATATGTTTAGAGGGGGAGGGGGGGGGATTGTTGGAGTGAAATATGTTTAGAGGGGGAGTGGGGGGGGATTGTTGGAGTGGAATATTTTTAGATGGGGTGGGGAGGATAGTTGGAGTGAAATATGTCTAGAGGGGGAGTGGGGGGGAATTGTTGAAGTGAAATATGTTTATAGGGGGGTAATAACTGGAGTGAAAATTGTTTACAGGGGGCAATAATTCATTTACCCAAATCCGCTATCTTGAGCAGTGTGTAATTTCAGGGGTTCAATAAATCTTAACCAAATAATTAATACAGTGTCGTAGAGGAGTATTAATCCCAGTTTCCTTGGTGTAAACATTTTCAGATTAAAAAATAAGCACAATCGACCAACAACAACGGATATGCAATTCTTGGCAGAACTACATCAGAATAGGGTATAAAATATTCTTGGTAATAGTTAGTTTTATATCAAATCAATCGTCTTTACTCTCTTTTTTTCTCGATCAAACAGATTTCCGTAAGTGTCGTTTTCGTTTTTTTTGTTATTGTTGATAGTTCTGTCCAACATGATACCTCAATGAATTAACAACTTTTTTAAAAAAGTAATTGCACATGTCATCAGGGTGTTCTCATGTAGAATTCCCTTTCATTTAAAGGTCTGCTGAGCAATTTACGGGTCTGCTCAAAAGGATTCAGAAAATCGATAACTGTAAAAAGTTCGTATGGGTTTAAAATATTTACCAATGGAAATAGAGAAAATAAGGTTTCGCTTTAGGAATCCTTTACATCGATTACTATTGTTATTTTAAAAAAAATACGTTTGTAGTGCAGTAGTAGCTTTGTTTTTTATGTACATTCATGTGGCAAACTGTGGCTAGCTCGCCATTCGAACGTCAGTGTCCCCCGATATCCGAATGTCATTACTTTATAAGGTCTATATCCCAGCAAAATCAAACAACGCTGCTACCACCTTTTACTCAATCCGACAAAGTTGTGATGCTATGTTGTGACAACGGAATTTAGTTGCCAAACAATAATAAGTAGAATTTAGTTGATTCCCAGTTATGTAGCCACAGCCTTAAAAAAAGAAACAACCACACGACAACGAAACGGTAACGTAATAGCTGCGTTGCAATAATTTTGTTGTTATTCGCAAATATACTCCCGCAACGTTAAATTTGCCATGACTTGGAACAAGCCAAGGTAATAATCAAGAAAGTTAAATTCGGACGTTGACGACAGTGAATTGTCAAGCCATCAACAACAGTGTTTATTTTGAAGCCCATCTGAATGGCGAAGTTTTTTTTACACATATTTCAGAAGTCAGAAGGAAATTTTCAAAGGCACGGGACCCTGATTAAAGATGTGCGTCAGTGGCACTTTTACATGTACTGGTGATTGACAAAAAATTAATCGCTTCACGCTTCAGGTTTTTTTCTTCAGTTATATTGGTTGTCACAACATGGTATGTGGATAGAGTATATGCCTGCCATACTAATTAGAATCACACCATGGGCGTGCTGATGCATCAGGTACACGTCCCAGTGCATAACGCATACAGTTACAGACTACACGATTTATTGTAGTTAATGAGTAATTTGGTTTATGAAATATGGGCGCGATTGGATTACTTAATTTACATACTAACCAGGTCAATCAAAAACATTGGTAAAACACAATGTGCATGGCTATGGCAATCACGGGGGTGGTTTCTACGATTTTTCCACTGTATTCATTGGACAGTGTGAGGTCTTCAAGTGGACACCCCGTCATCATAAACGCGAAATACCCTTGAATAGAATATTAAATCCAACTAAAACAAATGCCTCTCGTTTGGTGCGCTGAATCAAGACGTATTTTGACTGGCGGTGCCGTGTCAGTATAATTTAGCTGTGTGTCACGGTGGACACGTCACCCTGTCTTCAGCTGACATTGCCATCATATGAGGGAAATAGTTTTGAATAAGGCTTAAAACCAAGTGAACTAACAAACTATAGATTCTAACAAATCTTCAAATTATGAAATCTAAAGCAATACTCTTCGTTTTGGAATACAAAATGCATGACATTTATTACACACACAATTGACGACGCAAGAATATTTTGCTTTTTACTCGTCTCTAGGAGTGTATCTATATAGAGCATAATGTCACCTGTCAAATTTTATTAAAGTTAACACCCCCTGGCCTGTGGCAATGCGATTTATTTATTAAAATTTAAATATTGTTTATGTAAACGGAATAACATGCAACAGCAAACTTAAGGTTATATAATACATTATTTGTATGCATTTTTTTGGTTTTGGTTACAGACAGTACAGAGTTGTTGGCTATAGGTTTATTTTAGACTGGTTACTGAAATGAGAGCGACTTGGCAAAGAGAAAAGAATGCCTCTTCCAGCCTGTATTGTAAACGGAATTTGGCAAAATACCCAACAGATGCAGTGAATATGCAGGACTTCAGTTAACGGATTTACCAACAGTGTAAACTACTGCTGCAATACTGACAAAGTTTAACATACATTTACACATATTATAAACTTTTGTACATTTGGGTGAGGAACACATCGGGGGAAAAAATGGTAAATTATATATTTCTAAAAGCAATCACACTGGCACCGGGATGTAGATCAATAAAAATCGAAAAATCATCTTATGTTCTAGATAACTCTCATAGACAAGTTTCTTAATATACCTTAATCTCGAGTTGAGCGAGACTTACAATTAATGTTTTTTTTTTAAGACTACGTCATTTTGACATTCCTATGCCAGTACTTCGTATAAAGACAATACCGCTAGCCTTTGGGATAATTTTAGCCGAGCTTAAATCAGAGCCTTCACAGCAGTGTGGGTAGAGCAGCCACGATATTGAGCCTGTATACCGACATAGTTGTGTCTGTTTTCTCTTTATATATATTTTAAATATATATGACAGAGCCAGGTATTAGACTTACACTTATAACAAAAACAATTTGAGGTGTACACTACTTCTATATACACTTACATGTACACTTATATGCCATTCGCAAGACCCGTGCCATCATCCGAACACATGGTATCTATATATATATATAGATAGATAGGGAGATACACAATGTATTAACATTGGCTCGCGAATATGCTAGGGTGTTAAACAAAAAAACTGTTTAGCGTTTAACAAGGGGTAAACCTAGTCTCAGCTGGTTCCCAACCATGGGGAACTAACATCCTACATATGTACTTGTAGACCTGACCGCATGTTCTAAAATTACCCAGTCTGCAATTTGTTAACAAGGATATATGTAACAATAATACGGTAAAAGTGATTGAGTGATAAAATGATTGATTATAACTCATCAGCCGTGACACTCACTAACAAAAGTATACTTTTTTTGACTTCACGTTAAATTGTATTTACTTATCTGCAAGAATGGTTCTTCCAACTTCATGTATCATTTATGAAAACAGACTTACTAGTGTCTTTGAATAGGTTTATCTGTTTTAAATCTTTGTTCAGTCTCTTATTTATGACATTTTGACTGTGGTTCAAACCATATCCGAGATGCTTGTTCATCTTGACTGTGAGGTAGATGTTGACAAGAATGTTTATTACCATCCTCATCTTCCCAATCATGAACGCCACAAGAATGTTTATTACCATCTACATCTTCCCAATTATGTTTTGATGAAAAGTTGTAGATTTATGACATCAGCCATCTTCCTTCGTGTCCTTTCACACATTCCCATCAAACGACATGTGGTGCCCCAACGTTCCGACTTTTAGTCGTAATAATGTAGCGGAATTAAAAATTAATTACTCAAAGTTAAATCTGGTTCAGTTATCTCCTTGAATGTAGCGAGTTCTTCAATGCTACTCGCAACAACCACAATGTATACATGTAGGTCCCATATATGTGTGGGGAATTGAACCTTGGGCTATACTTTTCCTTAGTGAGAAATTTGTCTCACTTATTGGTAACGTGCCGGATTTATATATAGCCAAAAGTTCAGTTCTATTGTAAAAGTGAAATAACGTAGTCCAACTTGTAGAGGCGCCGCTACCGTGTTGGGTTCGATTACTGTTACCTTGGTACCAATTACTCTTTGATTCAAATGTTAGTGAACAAGAAATGAGAAATATCCACAATCTGTTTCAGTTCAACAATAAAACTTCTTAATGTTTATTTCAAGTATACATGTACGGTGTTTTTGTCATATTTTCTTATGAACAGTGAAACGCCTGAATATAAAAAACAATATAATTCAGACAACAGGTATATGTACATGAATTTTTATTAGCGTGAGTGCCAACCTTCAATTTTGGCCTAACTGTCGGAAATATGTTAACTTTGGCGTAGTCAACTAATCACTGGGTTTCTTTCCACGTCAAACAAAGCTATCATCTGCAAACCTGTTCCACAAACCTCAACTACTTATATTTATCGTTTAATATACTTGAGAGTGACAAAACTTCCCTTACCGCAGCTATCGAGAGGAAATCATATATCCGCCTAACTTTGGTACGTTGTCACTGCCTTGGAACGTACATATTTAAACTGCAGTCCTAGCTCCGTTTGTCACCAGCTTTAACAGTATGACTATATTTTGTTTAGCACATTTACGAGTTGTAATCTTTGTAAGATATAGATTTCTTTATTATTAATGGCATTTACTGCTTTCTTTTATTATATAGTCCTGCTAAAGATTATTCCTTAGCCAGAATGCAAACTCATTGTAGGGATATTTATTTAAATCTAGTCTGATGTAACTTCCTTCACTTTCACTCTCCACTACGTCATACTATCGCGGGATGCTAAAACTCACTGCAGGAGTTTTTATCAAAGGTAAAGTTAACATGAAGGTCAAAGTTAGTCACAACCACACTGATGCGACTTTCTGCGCGAGCACCGTCCAGTGCAACCAATCACCGTGGGAAGCTAAAACTCACAACAAGAGTTTTTATCAAGGTTAAAGTTACAATCAAGGTCGAAGTTATTCACACCGAGTCCGATGTCACTTTCTAAAATCCACAACACTTTTGACTGGTCATTTCAGCTTTTGGTGCCTTTTTATGCTTAAAGGTTAATTGCTTTGTTTTCACCACTCTAACGTGTATTAATATGGTGATGCATGCGTAGTTTATTTATATCATTACCTAATGACTTTCTGTGTTTAATACTTTTGAGGATATGGTATCGGCTTCGAGATCATCTCAGAACTGGTCAAAAACTCGATTCTCACCGCCTTTTACAGTTTCCTGAGACGCCGTGGGCGGAGCTATCGGAGAATGCGCTGATTTGATTGGCTCGTGGCTCATATTTACGTGTCAATCAAAACTATCAATGAATCCTAGCGATTTTCAATAAATCGATTTCAATAAAGAATTATTAAATTACAACTTGAAAATATATCGACAAAATGCGCAAAACTTGTAAAGATTCGTTGAATAACAATAAAATACTAGAACCATGTTCTAAAGTTTATAAAGGCGATAAATGCCTAACTTTCGTACTTTATCGCTCGTGACAAATGTCAGAAGAATTAAAAATGGTGAGTGGACGTTT